>CM021103.1:371423875-371595568 GCA_007115665.2 Sequoiadendron giganteum | reverse complement strand
CCAACAGAATCATTTTGGGATTCTCTAGTGTGGCTATGTTAACTTCCATTGTATCCTCAATGAGCATAGCTGATTTTTCCTGTGTCACAGGAAGAAAGTCCAATCCTCCATCCTTAGGCACCTCAGAGAGGTTTTCACCTTTGGATATGTCCTTTGTTTTTACTATTTTACTGTCAGAAGGTGCCTTGCGGTTTTCACCTAAAGAAATTTATTTTTCTTTTTTATTCTTTGTATTTTTGTGATTGGAGGATTGCACAGTCTCCTCGAAGTAAGCTGCACAATCTAGATCAATGGAGAACCCTATTTTGTGATCACCCCATGGAATACCTTCTCGTAGTCCCATGAATTCTGCAATTGCCTCATCATTCTAAAATATGTCCATGTCACTGGTGGATCTTGTTGGTCCCAGTCGATCAGTTTTAGGTAAACAAGGGGGATTCCATCATCAGTGTTGGTAAAGGATGGGGAAGATGCGGAAAGTGTGCAAATTGATGCCTCAAGTGTAAAGGCAAAGTTGTCAATTTCCACTTCCGAGTCAGATGCAATGGATGGTCCATCGTCCGAGTCAGATGAATCGAATTCAAAATTATAATATGGGATAAAATTATCAACATCGTGACTAGTGGTTGGCATTTTAGAATTATGGATAGTGGGCTCAGGTAAGTTAGGCTCATGGGTGGGCTCAGGAATGGGGTGGGATGATTCAGGTGTCACCGACGACACCTTGTGTTCTTCTAGATTCCAAGGAATGCTTACCCATTCCTTATTTTTGGAATGTTGGTCAATAGGGTATATGTTATACTCCTGTCAGAATCTTTCTTCAAAGGGAAGTTGGCCAGGTTCTAGGAATAGTTCGTCAATGTCATAGTTACTTAGGGTTTTGTCAGATCCCCATTCCCATTCATTTGAGTTAGTGTCGGTAAGGGATTTTTTGCATGTCTCAATGCCTTTTGTAGCCGTTATGTCTCTACTTGAAAGTTTGTGGGTACTTTGATCGTCAGTTTCAAATTGGTCAAACCCTAGCCCTATGTACCTTGGTCTTGCAGTCATGATGATAGGTTCCCTCCTTCCATCGCTATCCTTTCCAAGACCACTTGTGCCATCAAAACATAGGGCTTTGCATATATCATAGCCTTTGCCATAAAGATGCAATGGTAGTGGAGATAACTCTGTTGGGTCCTTGTAGATCCAGTTATCTATGTTGATAATGGCTTCATTACCCATATCGCCCCATCGTGTAAAAACACTTTTCAGTGGAACCTTGAAAGTTGTTTTGGGCTCAACTGCAAAACATGGTCTATCATAAACTTTAGGAGGCTTCAGTATTGTGGTGATACAATAAGCCGTATTCAATTTGAACTCTCCACAATCAAGGTCCTGGATCTGAAGATCTTTACTTGGGATGGAGGCCGATGAAGATGGTGTGGTAGAAGGTGATGGAATGGATGATTTCGTGAGTGTTGATGGGTCAATATATTTGGATGAGGTGGAAGATAAGGCTTCCTGATTGATGGGCACCTGGTGCTCAGTAGTGGCTCACAGGTTGGTATAGTATTGAAATGGATTGGGATCTCCTGGGATAGTGATCTCAGTACCATCAAAAGGGAATTTGAGGCATTGGTGGTATGTGGATGGAATGGCCTTTAGCACATGAATCCAGGTGCGACCAAGTAATATATTATAGTGTATGTCACGATCCAAGACCTGGCATGTTGTATCTATGATAACTGGTCCTACCCAGAGTGGAATGGTAATGACACCTTTAGAAGTGCGTTCTTCATCATCGTATGCCTTGATGACGATGCTCTTTCTAGCATCTACACATGCATCAGAGAAACCAAGAGATTTAATCAATTTTAGAGAGCAGATGTTCAATCCTGCTCTGCCATCTACTAGGACTCGTCTAACCTTATGCTTGTGGACAAAAACCTCAATGTGAAGGGCATCATTATGAGATGGTTTGGGTGAGGAATAGTCATTGTCTGAAAAGGTGATGTGATGGGGCGAATTTAGATATCCGACCATAGTCTCAACGTGGTTGACATCAATGTTGGTTGGGATGGATGGCTCTTGCAAGACCTTATCCAGGATGGCCTTATGTGTGGGTGAAATATGGAGTAGTTCGAGAATGGATATTTGAGCAGGTGTTTTATTCAATTTCTCAATAATGTCGGACTTTGGCTTTGGGTTTGACTGTCTGGTGGACGGACCAGGTATGGTGATTTTTGGTTGACATGCAGAAGGACCTGGGATAGTGACCTTGCCTTAACGCATGGTGACATTGCATTCCGACGCCTTTTTAATGGTAATGGTATTAAAAAATTCATCTTCATCAACAACATGAAGATTGTTAATAATAGTACCATCGAGATAATTGTATGCCGGATAAATATTATTGTAGGCCGAACGGATGTGGTTGGCTTGATTGTTGGTATTCTTTGTGCCAGATGAGGAAGCTTTACCATGATCTTGCAGTGGGTTTTTGTGGATAGTATGATCCGCATTAGATGTAAAAGATTGACCACCTAACTCAATGGTGTGGTTCTCAATGAGGTCTTGTACCAAATTTCACAATTGACAACAAGAGGAAGTTTTGTGCCCTTTGGCATGGTGGTAATCACAAAATGAGATGTCATCCCACCATGATGGATTCAACTAACCAGGGTCATACGATTTTGGCTTTTCCAGCGTTATGATGCCATTTTGAAGAAGTTTCTTCAAGATAATTTCAATAGGTTCACCCAAAGGGGTGTATGTGTGTTTTTAGAATATTTGGGGTTGACATAGCTACCTTTGATTAGATTGTGCATGATTGCTTTGGATGGCATTGGCAGTTGGTGTTGGTGTAGTTACAGGTGCATTTTGATTTTGTACTCTTTTGATTGTGAGAACATCACCTGTTGCATTGATGGTTTTTGCATCAACTACACCGTCATTTGTGATATGCTTGTTCTTAACCCAATATTTGGTTTTGTCATTTGAGCTACTTGGGTTATTATTTGTGGTGGTGTTGATGGTTTTTCTACCATATTTTAATTCATCTTTAGCGATCAAGGCTTTCTCAAGTTGAACACCTTTTTCAACAAGGTCAACAAAGGTGGTGCAACAATGGAATTTTAAGCCACACCTTAGTAGTCCTAGGAGAGTTTGTACACACATGGTGACTTTCTCCTTTTCAAGTATTTCTACTGGACATCTATTTGCTAAGGTTCTCCATCTTTGAAAGAATAGAATAAAAGTCTCTCTTGCATCCTCTTGGGTAAGTCTGCATAAGGAGGCAATGTCGATATCCGTGTCAATGTTATAGGCATAGTTTTCAACAAACTTGTTTGCTAATTCATCCCATGTTTTGATTCCCTTAGGCAATAGCAAGAACCATTCTAGTGCATGACCTGCGAGACTTCTAGAAAAGAGTCTCATGAGATAAGTTTTCTCATATGCAATGTCCATGCAACTAGTGGTGAATTCTCTTATGTGTTCAATGGGGTTTGTTTTGCCTTTGTACTTGGGAAAATAAGATACCACATATCCATGAGGAAAGGGTGGCATATACAAGGTTGTGTTAAATGGATATGGACACAAGTCATGTGACAAGTACGACTTTTTATTGGATTGTTGCAAGGTCTCCACTTGTGTTTGAAGAGCAGCGAGTTGGAGTGTGAGTGCTTCCACCATGGGATGGTTGGTAGCATCACCCATGTTGGTGATAGGGGCAACTTGAGTCCCCAAATATTGTGATGAGATGTGTTGATTTGAAATTGGTTGTCGGTAAGCAAAATGAGTGTTCTGATTAGGCGGTTGTTGGAAATGAGTGTTTTGATGAGGGATGTGTTGCTGTGTATGGACTTGAGAGGCATAAGTGAGGATGTGATTTCCTGCCATGTTGGAATAAATTTGAGGACCTTGTTGGTTTTGATTTTGTTGATGTCCAAATGGAGTGAAGGATTGAGGGCCTTGTTGATTTGGAGCTTGTTGATGCCCAAATGGAGTGAAGGATTGAGTGCCTTGATTGCCTTGCCCAAATAAGAGATTGTGGCCTTGAGGAATGTTGGTATTAACCTGTGAGGAAGTGGGTTGGGTGCCTTGTATAACAACTCTTTGTTTATTTCTCCCAAAAGGGTTGGAGGAGTTGGTTGCCATAGCATTTGAAGAACCTAATAATAGGTTTGTTGATGTACTCATGGAACTAGATGTAGTTCCAAAGAGGTTTGATGTGGTTGCCCCCATTGTTTGTGAAGGGATGGTGGATGTTTGTTGGGGGATGGATTGTTATGTGGTGTTGGTTTGGGAAGATGATCCTCCAATAGATGTTGTGTTGGTTGTGGTGGTAGTATGACCAAGGGAGGTAGCATTGATTGTGTTGATGACACTTTGTGAAGAGGCTCCCATGGAGGGATTGTGTGATGGTGGAGTGAGAGAAGTTTCTCTAAGAGTGTTAAGATCAAATCCCTTTGGTAACTTAGCCCCTTGGTCAAGGAGCATAGCTAGGAATCTAGAAGAGTCATTTAAGACTACTTCTACAAAAGCAACAACTTCTAGATGTTGGGCAACAACTAATAAGTCTTCTTCAAAGACTTCCCCATTTTGATCCTGTTGGATAAATGGTTCAAAAATATGCGATGGAGATGGAGGGATGTTCATTTCACTTAAAGGATTTATGTTGGAATTTCCCATGTCTAAACAAGGATTGTTTGTGGCATTAGGGAATGAATCCATGCCAGTTGTGAATTCAAGAAAGTTGGTGTCTTGTCTAAGGGAATCCATGAGTCTTTTCTTTTTCTGTAATCTAGTTTCAACCATACAAGGTTTTGTCAACTTGGGATGATGGAGAGAATGATCTAAGTATGACACTATGTTTTTGGTTTCTTTGTATTTTTAAAGAATGCTATGAAATGTAAGTGAGACTAAAGACTTGTGAATGCAAATGGTGTGACACTAAAATGGAAATGCTAAATGATATGCCACTAAAGGAGCCTAAGATGTACTTACTATTGAGGGATTTAAAGAGGAAAACTTGGGAAAACAAAGTTTTTTGCAATGATTCAAGTTTGGAAGACTAATGGACCATAAAAGGACTATAAAGAGGATAAAGTGAAGTTTCCACACTAGACTATTGAGTGGGAAATAATTCACAAAAGTTTTGACAAATGACAAAGGGTAATTGGGTCCAATGATAACCTATTATTGAATGCAAAGTTTTGACAATGAATGGTAAGAGTCAACTCCTAAAATCTGCAAAATGTAAGTGTCTAAGGAGATGGTGAAGTTACTAATGCAACTAATGGAAAGCTAATGGAAACCTATTGTGATCCTAAAATGGTTCCTATAATGCAATGTTTAATGAAATTTGAGCAATTCAGATTCTGGTTTGAACTGTAATAGTGAAGGAAGACTTGATTGAATTAAAGACAAGTTTTGGACTTTCAGTTTTGACAGTGAGAAGGTGATTTGAAATTATTCACAAATGCATTGTAGTGAATGTAGTATGACAGAGTGAATGTAGCTCACAAAGGCGAAAGCAGTTCAGAAAATGTTGATTGCGAAACAGTCTGGCATTTGCGAGTTGATATTTCTCAAATACGACTAAAGATACTAATATGGTTTGATACTAGAAAATGCGGCTTTGTGTGTTTCAGTTGCAACTCATCAGAGCGAATGCAGCTCAGGATGTTTCAAATGCGACCCATCAGAGCGATTGTGGCTCAAAAGATGCCAATTGCGGTTTGACAGAGCGATTGCATCGCATGAAGCAAATTTTTGGAAAACAATTTTGCAGATTTGATAAGTTTTGGACCCAGATTGTTGATGTTCAGTTTGTTGAAGTTTGTTTTAAAAATAGTAGGTAAAAACATAGAAACTAAAACATTGAGTGTATGTTCAAGGGTCAAGCATGACCCTTTTTTGTTTGCACTGGTATTTGAACAAAAAAGACACTTCAAGCAGACTCACTCTTAATACTCAAAAGGTCAGCATAACAATCACAGCCCACAGCTTAAAATCGTGTTGACTCACACAGCCATATCACCCCCTAGAGGGCGCCCGTGTTTTTGTCTTTTCCAGGTGCATACTCAAGGTGACGGAAGTGGATACCGAATCCCCTGAGCAAACAATCCGTGATGATTATATGGTGAGTGCCTTGGGGGTAGATTCTTCCCTCCCCTTGCACTGTGATTGAAACAATGTCTGGATACTGACACAGCTGGCTTCTACACTATGGTTCTTAGTAAGGGTTTCCATTCGGCGTGGCAATTGATAAACTCCCTCAGGAGACCTCCCAATCTTTAGAACAAAGACATTGGGGATGGTTATCTTGCCTACTACCATTGAATGTGGGTTTCCCCAAAATTCACTTTTGATTATAGTGGTTTGAAGAATCTGGCTTTGGTTTTTCCCACTTAGGTCGTTCCCGTAGGGTGAGTACTTTTTCCCACTATGGTAGGCCTTCTAAAGGATTAAAGAAAAGAACTAAAATGCATAAAGAAAATGGGTAAGTCTGGTTTTTTGGTCACCCAGTAAAAGGGAGAGCATATACCTATTACCCAATCAATCATAGTAGACAAGTTGTTCGGTTTTAAACCCAAATAAAAATTTTATACTCTAAGTGAAGATATTGCTTCACAACAAGCATGGGGTTCATTTTAACCAAACAAAAATAAACAATTTGGTGACTATCCTAGGATTGATAATTTCCAAATTAAAATGTCTATGCTAGGATTGATAAATTCCAAATTAAATGTCTATCCTAGGGTTGGTTCATTTTAATCCCATCAAAAAGAGTAACTGGCCACGGTCACGTCGGATCTAGATAACAAAAATAAAAATAGAATACAACCAGCCATTTGCGGCTCGTCAGAGCAGATACAGTTTGATGTCTATCAAATGCGTTGCATCATGTCAAATGCGTCGTTCAAGCTCTCGTATGCATCGAGACAGAGCATGTGCGTTATTCACGATCACAAATGAGGTGCGACAAAGCACTTGCATCACGTAGGCCTGCGGTTGTGTCGTTTTGTACTCCTGTACCTGCAAAAACATGTTAGATTGTCGGGTTCACCAATGTAATGATGGATTTCTGCAAAACAGATTGTTAGTCTAATAAAGCATGCAATATTAATCTAAATCCAACAAATCAATAGAATGGATTGGAAACAAAATGAAAGAATGAATAAGAAAGCTCTCACCCAATCCTTTCTTCTCCATGGCTCATTTCTATTGTACCTTCTAACTTTGTTGTGATAATGGATGCCCTCAGATTTGTGTATGTGAGAAAATCCTATAATGTCTAGCCCTAAACAAAGCCTTGAAGGATTTATAAATAAACTCTCTATGCAAACTAGAAATTCAATCCTAATATGCAAGCTATTAAATAAGCCTAAGATGATATGACAATTGATAATAATGAGATTACAAAAATGCTAAGAGATAATAATGATTGATCCCAAAAATGAGATCAAGATTGTCATTTTATAGAAAATTCAATCTTGAACGGATGGCCAAGATAAGAGATTGAGAAATGCCCTAGAATCAATGGTTAAGATTCAAAGTGACAGCTCTCAATTAGGGTTAGGGAAACAATCCCCAAATGTGTGGACAAGATTTAATTTGAGAAATTAAATCAATGGTGGAGAATAAACGTGACAATGAGATGAAATTAGTAAAAATTAGAAGATAAGGGGACGAGATTTTAGAAAATCAGTAATTTTAGCAATTACTTGATTTGTAGAAGAATATTTCCATTTTGAATTAAATTAATTCAAAATAATGGATTTTGTGAGATAAGAAGTAATTGATTTTTGAAATTAATTACTAAAAGAAGAATCAGTTAGCAATGTGAAGTCATTTTTAAATAAATTGTTTTATTTAAAAATAGGGAAATGTCACATAAGGCAATTAAATAATTAATAATTATTATTTAATTTAGAAGAGACGGTTAATTAATTAAATAAATTATTGAATCTATTTAATTACGAGAGAATTTAGGAATTAGTGATATATTAAATAAATATATTAAAATATACTTATTTTAATAATCAAGAGGACATTAGTGATAAGGATTAATTAAATAAATGAGACTTTATTTATTGTAAGAAGACTTTGATAATTAGTGACACAATAAATAAATAAGATTTATTTATTTAATAATCATGAAGAATGAAAGATCATGAATTAATTAAATAATTATAAATTATTTAATTAATAGTTGAATGTGGGTTAGAAACATAATTATAGAGTCATAATAATGTTAGGACGAAAGGTGGTAAAATAGTGGTTGTAGGCCTAATTCATTTTTAGGTGTCTACAGTTAGCGATAGTTTAAATTGGAAAATTAAAGACAATTGGTGCTAGAAATAATTGTATTTCTTCTAAATTTCCCCAATATACAATTTATATGAACTCTGTTGAGTGCAAAATGCCAGCTTGCACAGACAATAAACAAACATATTAAACTGTACATTGGGAATTTAATTTCCAATTTAACCTATCGCTAACACTAGTATATATCTAGGGGCGAACCTTTGGTGAAATGGTGGGGCTTCTTGCTTGTAGAGCCAACAACCAAGGTTCAAACCTCATGGGGTTGTTCTCTACCACGTCAAAAATGGAGTTTATTTACCCTAGTGTTAAGGGGAGGCTCCTTGGTGAACTGGTGGGGCTTCTTGCCTATAGTGCCAACAACCAAGGCCCAAACCTTAATATCTTTTTAAAAATTTAATAATAAGATTAGTGTAATATTAAAAGCCCTATCTATGTGCGTGGGGTCTCTTGGTGCGAACAACGGCGGTGCAGCCCTAAGGACTGCGACAAGGATCGGAGAACAGGTTGTTGGTATGGCTGCAAAGGGTAATGCATGCCGACCTCCTGGCTCAAAATGGGACAGGCGTAGTGTGGCGGCTGGAGTAGGCTGGAGACTGTATGAACTTCGATCAGGGGCTTTGCAAGAGCCTCAGTCTTTGCCTCAGACTGGTGTATCTCATTCGCAGGTCCTGAATCCCTTGGCTACGAAAGCTAGTGGGATCTATTCAGGTGCAACCTCTACCATTCCGATGTTTGGCTGCAAAAATAAATCTAACCCCTACCATGAGTGCTCAGAGTTCTGTCGTGTGCACACTCAGGACACTATCCCTAGCTCACCCCATCCCATGACTCCTCCTGCCTCGACCCCTTCACCGAATCAAGGTAATGGCTCTCAACTTGGAAGCCCTCGATTTTCCTTTGGGGATTCTGAGGTGGTCTTCTCTGACAAGCCGACGGATTTCTGCTTGACAGATGACTGTATTGATGCAATGGTAGGGGATTTCGGTAGGCGTTCTATGGTGGTATGGTGCATGCACAAGTGTTCGTTGGTTACTTCCATCCTTGAATGGATTAAGTGCACGTGGAGCAATCAATCTACCCTTATTGTTGAATCTTTAGATTTTGGTTTTTTTCTGGTCACGTTTTGTTTTGTAGAGGATTGCACCTTTGTTTTACAGAATGGGCCTTGGTTCTTCAGGCATTTAGGTCTCTTTATCTCCCCATGGTCACCTTTCTTTGATCCATCCATGACCAAGATCACTTATATTCATGTCTAGATTTTGTTGTACAATCTTCCTTTGGTGTTACGCAATGTGGATCTTCTCAGCATTTTGATTAACCAGGTGGGATCCTTTGTCAAGCTTGATCCTGACATGGTGGCTTTTGATTGTAATTTTTATAGGGTTTGTGCTTTGGTGGATATTTCTAAACCTCTAACTCATTCAATTGGGGTCCATTCCTCACATGGTGTATGGACTTAATTTCTAAATTATGAGGGTTTACCATTTCGTTGCTTTCCCTGCAACCAATTGGGTCATAGAATTGATGCTTGCCATCTTCAACATTCAGATGGGGCAAGGAATGTGTGCCTAAAGAAGCGGGTTAAGAAGGATGGCACATTAGATTCTGAGTTTATTTGGCAGAATCATGGAAAGTTTTTTGTGCATCCTCTGGAGCCTGAGTCGGATCCTGTTCAACCTCCGGCTCCCTCGTCCCCTCCACATAATCCTATTCTTGATAGTTCCACTGCTTCCCCCTTGGAGACAGAGGATGAGGATTCTAATTCGAATGGGACCTTTCCTTTCACAGACGACTTGGAAGATCAAAACCAGGCTTATTTGGATGACTTTTTGTTGGCTCCGCCTAAAAAACTGGGTATATCTCAGTCTGATACTAGTAAATATAAACTTGATTTTGGATTTAAACATAAGGATAGTAGGAAATATGATACAAAGAATCTTCATAGAGAAGGTATGGAAGTGGTGGAGGTCGGTTCCCAGTAGACTCTAGAAGCCATTCTCCTCTGAAAAAGTTGAAGGGCCTAATTTTGGTTGTGGGCTTTTAGATTATTCTTCCACATGATTATCCTTGTTTTTTGGCTATTGTCTAGAATTTTTCTTTGCTCATGGCTATAACATGGGGAAAATCAAATAGTATAGATTAAATGATAGCCAACACTTCTAAACTATTATCCCAATCTAAACAAGAGAATACAAACAAAGAGAGCAATCAAAATGAAAGCAAATGAAATAAAACACTCCTGTTTGAAGTTGATTCTTTCTCTTGTCTCTCTTATTTCTTCTTATGCCAATATTTCCCTCAAATTTGTTGTTGAAGTTGTGCAAATACTTGCAAATAGTAAGGAAGAAAGTTGGAGATAATGACTGTTCAATTGAAAATGGAGGGGAAGGGTTGCTTTTATAGACAACCATTCGAATGGACGGACGAGATTGATCTTCTAGAAAGATTCTAAGATCAACATATGAGGATTCATGTGAGGGAGGTTATGAAATGGATGGCCAAGATCGAGTTTCTAGAAAGATGCCAAGATCTACGATTGAGAATTGATGCAACTAGAATATGCCATGCATGGAAAAGATATGATGCCTGACGGTTATGACAGACATGTAGGACATGCAGACTATGACATGAAATAATGATAGGGGTTCTTTGACCAAAATAGGGGGATAAATAATTTATTTTTTAAATTATTTATTCGAAAATGGAAGAGGATGACAAGTGGCAAATAAATAATTTATTTTAAATTATTTATTTGGAGGAAATGAAAAAGGAGATTTAATTAAATTCATAAATTTAATTAAAGGAAGAAATAGAAATTGAATATGGATAATTGATTTGGATCAATTATTTAAAGGAGAAGAAAGACACATAAATAAATAATTTCGTCAATTATTTAATTATAGAAGAATAAAAGGTCAAATAATAATTATTATCTGACTATGGACATGTGATGAAATATAAATAATTAAATAAATAATGATTTATCTAATTATTGAAGAAAGGGGTATTAGTGATGCAATTAATTTATTTTAATTGATCAGGATAGAATAAATATTAGAAAGTGAATTAATTAAATAATTAAAAAATCATTTAATTAATAAAGGAATATGATCAAGAATAATTAAATAATTAAAATTATTTAATTATGAAAGGATGATGACTAAGGAAAAATGTTGCTTGTAGACTTTAGGACATTTTTCAGTGTCTACAATGGCTTCTTTGTAGGTTTCTTCTATCTTCTCTCCATTTCTTGAATCCTTTCTTTTTGAGAGGCTTTTTTTTGTAACCTTCTCTTTTTATTTAATAAAGGGAGTGGGCCCCTCAACCCACAGATTACCAATAAAAAACAACACTAGTATATATATCAACAATCATATGTGCCATTTTTCCATTCTGCTGGAATTGTGAAGCAATGAACATTCATTTTGTTGAATCAATTCATTTGTTCCAATCAGGAATCAAGAGAAAGCTAACTCGTAAACAAAAAGAACCTATGTATGTAACATGAGATAAAAATGGAATTTCATTTTCCTCATCTGATTCAACCAAATAAATTCTTGCACTATTTGCAATGTTGGAAAATACAATGTCTCCATATAAGGTGTTAAGAAACAAGCAACCCAAAAAGTGTTGTAAAAACCCTCTGCAATAGAGAGGAGACAATATGTTTTCCAACTATGATGTCTTGTCATGTTATGTATGTATCCATGTATGTTTTTCATGCGTTTTCGATGTACATAGGTGAATTTTGTCTAGGAGTTAGCTGGCTCCTTAAGAAACAAGCAACCCAAATAGTGTTGTAAAACCCTCTGCAACAGAGAGGAGACAATGTGTTTTCCAACTGTGCAAATAATGAGAGAAATTCATTTTTTCCAATCAGGAGAAAGCTAACTCATAAACAAAAAGCACCTATTTATGTAACATGAGATCAAAATGGCATTTCATTTTCCTTATCTGATTTGACCAAATAAATGCTCACATTATCTGCACATTTGGAAAACACACTGTGTCGATATAAGGTGTTAAGAAACAAGCAACCCATATAGTGTTGTAAAACCCTCTACAATTGAGAGGAGACAATGTGTTTTCCAACTCCACAAATAATGCAAGCAATTTATTTGTTCCAATCAGATAAAGAAAGTGAAATGACATTTGGACTGTAGAAAAGTGTTTTTCAAAAATGCATGAAAAACATACATGACAACATACATGGAAACATACATGGAAACATACATAACATGACAAGATGTCATAGTGCGGGGCCCGCTAGACTAAAAGTCAACATGAAACTAGCAGACGGGATGAAACATCCGAGCGATGGTTAGGTGGGAGTTAATGACACCATCAGGTGGGTTTTCTCGCCTGTTGTCAAGCGAAAAAAGCGGGCGGGTTAGCTTTGTCGACAAGTTTCTTTTGTCTGGCAGGGAAAAGTGGAAGGGAATGACGTGTGCCTTTTTTGTTTCAAGAAAGAAAGGTGAAAATACTATTTGTTTCCTGCTATTGGGCCTTTTCTATTTCAAGAAAGAAAGGTGAAAATACTATTTTCTAGCAACAAATAGTCATTCCTTTCTTCAGTATTCATGGTAGAATGGAAAAATGGTACATACACAGAGTGGATATACATACCTTAGGGAGATCCAAACACCTGCAACTCTTCCCATTGCTATCTACCAAAATGTTTGTCCAAAAATGGAGAAAATGGGAGCTTGTCTAGGCTTTTTGATATTTGCAAATAATGGTTTCAAATGCGACGTTTTAGGCTTTTTGTCCATGCTGGAAAATTATTTTGAAAACCCGCCAGCGCTGACACATTTTCCCAGTGACGGTTGCAGGTATTGGGCCTTTTCTATTTTGAGAAAGAAAGGTGAAAATACTATTTGTTTCCAGTCTACACATTGAAAGGGAAAACTAAAGGTGTCAGTGCACATGGACAAGTTGGAGGAGAAAACAAACCAAATTAAGGTGACAGGTACTATACAATAGTGTTGCAGAGGGATTTACAACAGTATTTGGGTTGCTTCTTTCTTAACACCAAGGGTTTTCCAACATGAATTGTTGCAAAACAGAATGAAGTAAAGGTAGGCTTCAAAACACATTGTGTTTTCCAACATGTGCTACCTAATGTGCACACCTAGATATACTAGTTTAAAAACCAAAAAGGGCTTGGGTATGTTGTGATGTGGAGGTTGAAAAATGCAGTGTGTTATGAAGCATGCAATTTTTTATACTTGAAACTTAAACACAACAATGGAAGGTGTGATTTGGAAGACTTTCATATTGTTTTGTAACATTCCATCTTGCAAAACCGTGGGTGTTAAGAACCAAGCAACCTAGCATGAGACAAACCTTTTACATTTAAATAGGGAGATTCAAATAACTGAAACCCAACACTGTGTTTCCCATTTAGAATTATTTTTTGCACTTTTTTTTTCAATGCTATGAAATTTAAACAAAACAATGGAATGTGTGATTTTGAAGACATTCATACTGTTTTGTAACATTCCATGTTACAAAACTGTGAGTGTTAAGAAGCAAGCAACCTAACATGAGACAACCCTTTACATTTAAACAAGGAGATTCAAATAACTGAAACCCAGTACCGCGTTTCCCATTCAGAATTATTTTGTGCAAATTTTTTTTCAATCAATTGAAATTTAAACACAACAATGGAATGTGTGATTTGGAAGAAATTCATACTGTTTTGTAACATTCCATGTTGCAAAACCATGGGTGTTAAGAAGAAAGCAACCCAACATGAGACAACCCTTTACATTTAAACAGGGAGATTGAAATAACTAAAACCAAACACTGTGTTTCCCATTTAGAATTATTTTGTGCACTTTTTTGTTTCAATGGTTCAAAATTTAAACACAACAATCGAATGTGTGATTTGGAAGACATTCTTACTGTCTTGTAACATTGCATGTTGCAAAACCATGGGTTTTAAAAGCAACCCACTATGAGACAACCCTTTACATTTCAACAAGGACATTCAAATAACTGAAACCCAACATTGGGTTTTCCAAATTGCAATTATTTTGTGCAATTTTTTTCAGCCATGTAAAATTTCAATGCAATTTTTGCCCAAATTAAAAGTCCTTAGAAATTTTGAAAGGGCTTTTGAATACATTGAGACTGTCTATATTACAAAATCTCTTGAAGACATTGTTTCTGTTTAGTAAAAATGCATATTGGAAAACCCTAGGTGTTAAGAAACAAGCAATGCATATACTGTTCTAAAACCCTTTATAAGTGAGAAGAGACAGTGTGTTTTCCAACATTGCAAATAATACAAGAATTTTATTTGTTCCAATCAGATAGAGAAACCAAAATGACATTTGGACTATATCAAAGAGTTGTTCCACAATTTGAAAGTGGACTGAATTACATTCTTGGAGTAACGAAATAAAACTCTTCATAACAAACTAACTGAAATGGGACAATGTGTTTTCCAACATTGCAAACCATCTATAACAACACTATGCCTTGCAAGTATCATAATACCTAATGTTTTCCAATTTAACTACATTCTTGGCACCTCCTTTTGCTATTTGCAAATAATGGTTTTCAATGACATGTTTTGGAATTTTTGTCCATCCACGCCGAACAATTATTTTGAAAACCCACCGGTGCTGAAACATTATCCCAACGACGGGGTAGGAAATGATAGATGGGATGAAACATCCAGCCGTCAAGTCTTTCCTTCCTTCTGAGCACCTTTTCCATCACTGGGTCCTTCCATCCAACCATCTTTTCCGTCATGGCTCTTTTGTCCATTCGGTATGGGGGGTGATAAAACATTGGTGAATTCTTTCCAAAAGTTTGCTTTCTCCACAGGCTCAAACAAATGAAATGAAAAGAGTATCATTACATTCCTACTATCAAAATCCCAAAAGGTTCTCCACACAATCACAAAACATACCAAATTGAGTTTAGGGGTGAGTAACCAATTGGGTTGTTACTTCTAAAGGCCCTTACAACACTCACAGTTTTATGAAACACCATGTTTTCCAAAATGGCAGTGTATAAAATGGCCGCAAAGATGGGATGTCATATGGGCTTTTTTCTATTTGCAAATTATTATTTCGAATGCCACGTTTTTTGATTTTTTCTCCATTTTGAATAACAATGTGAACTATGGCGAACATAGGACAATGCGTTTTCCAAGACAACAAACAATCTATCACACTGTGCCTTGCAGGTTTCATAATATCTACTATTTTCCAATTTCATTATATTCCTACTATCAAAATCACAAACGGTTCTCCACACAATCACAAAACATACCAAACTAAGGTCAGGGGTGAGTAATCAATTGGGTAGTTACTTCTAAAGGGTTTTACAGTAGTGTGAGTTTTAGGAGACCATGTGTTTTCCAAAACAACAGTGTATAAAATGGTGGCAAAATGGGATGTCATGTGGGTTTTTTTCTATTTCTGAATTATGATTTCGAATGCCACATTTTGCGCTTTTTTATCCATTCTAAATAACAATGTGAACAATGGCAACATTCTGGGTTTTACGTGATTTTTAAAATATAGTATTTCATTGCAAAACCCACAGATTCTACTTTCTATAAACATTATTCAGAAATTTCACTCATATTTCTATAATGGGTTGTCTCTTATCTCATTCGAAAATGGAAAAATTCAAAAACCAACATATGGGGAGGAAACGAAACAAAAATTTAAAAACCCTCGACACAAAAATACATTATCAGACCAACATTTCAACTAAATCCTAGAAAAAATTCACCTATGCACATCAAAAAATGAATGAAAAACATACATAAGAACATACATGGATACATACATGTAACATGACGAGACGTCGTAGTGCAGGGTCTGCTAGATGCCTGAAACAATGGGTTTTACAATAGTTTGAGTTTTAGGAGACAATGTGTTTTCCAAAACAACAGTGTATAAAATGGTGACAAAAATGGGATGTCATGTGGGCTTTTTGCTATTTCCGAATTATGATTTCGAATGCCACGTTTTGCGTTTTTTTATCCATTCCGAATAACAATGTGAACAATGGCAACATTCTAGGTTTTACGTGATTTTCAAAATATAGCATTTGATTGCAACACCCACAAATTTAGCTTTCAATAAACATTATTCAATAATTTCACTCATATTTCTACAATGGGTTGTCGCTTATTTCATTTAGAAATGGAAAAATTCGAAAACCATCATACGGGGAGGAAACGAAACAAAAATTTAAAAACCCTCGACACAAAAAAACATTATCAGACCTGCATTTCAACTAAATAGTTTCCCAATGAAAACCTTGCAAAATTCAAAATAAGAATGTGAACAATGGCGACGTGTTGGGCTTTATGTGATTTTCACAATAGTTTGTGGTTTATGTAAACCTTATTCACTTATTTTGATTTTCACAATGCTTTATGGTCTCTGTAAACCTTATTCGATTATTTTACTCATATTTCCACGATGGGTAGTCATCAATTTCATTCGGCAACTCCAAATTTTCAAAACCAGCAGACAGAAGGAGATGAAATTAAAAAACCCTCAACAGAAAATCACAAAACAAAAACCCCACAACGAATGGCCATTTGTTTCTTCAGTGTTCATGGTAGAATGGAAAAATGGCACATATACAGAGTAGATATGCATACCTTAAGGAGCTCCACATGCCTACAACTCTTTCCCTTGCTATCCACCAAAACATCGCTGTCCAAAAATGGAGAAAATGGGACCTCGTTTGGGTTTTTTGATATTTTCTAATAATGGTTTCGAATGCCACGTTTTTGGCTTTTTGTCCATCCACGCCGAACAATTATTTTGAAAACCTATTGGCGCTAACACAATTTCCCGACGATGGGACAACAAACGCCTGACAGAATGAGACGTTCGACCATCAAGTCTTTCCTTTCGTCTGACAACCTTTTCCGTTGCGGGTCCCACCTCTTTCGTCACAACTCTTTTCTCCATGCGGTATGGGGGGCATATCTTATGTTATATACATAGGGGAATTTTGTCTAGGAGTTAGCTTGCACCCATTACACCCACTAATGTGTATAATATTTTTTTTTCAAAAAAAATTCTTAATAAGTTGACCTACGAAAACTTCTAATTGCCTACACTTCCACCAATGTCATTCAGCATAACCATGAGGTGATGGCAGACAAGTTTATCCTCACCCCTTCCTTGATCATCAATAGTTGTTTCCCTCCATCTTCACTCTCACGTAATTTATCTTCTAGAGCCATAAAAAGGTAATAACGGTGATAATGACATGTTTCTCTCTCTGTCTCTTCCTTCTCCCTCACTCAACCTTAATGGATGCCCATATACTCGCTTAGATTTGTGCTCTCATTTATGGTGAACGCATATCCAATTTGGAAGTGTCGAAGCTAAATCAAAGATGAGGATAAAGTTGGTTCGTTCCATGCCATGGTGATAGTTTCTTTACAAATATATTGGGTACGGGGTCTTTTTTAAGACAAATAGTAAATCTTGTTGGAAAATAAAAACTGATGCATTATGTCTATTAATTTATCGATAAACACAGAGACCATTGATTTTGAATTGTAAAATATAAATCTGTTTATGCTTTGATGGATGTCCATGCGGTGTTCTAAAGTTCTAATTTTAGCACAAGATGGGAGCATGCTACCAAAGCTTGTGGAGTTTGGATTTACTCCTACCAAATGCACTTTGAGGCATTTTGTCAAACAGTTTGCATGCCTTGTGGTAAACATGAGAGATCCTCATCGTCCTATATGCGAGGTAAAAATGGTTGCCATTTCGTGGCTGGTTATATGAGAGATTCGTTATGGTAGTAAATTGGATAGTGTCATATGTACGAGACCATCACTACAATGAGAAATTGTATTATGATCGAGTCTAGGCTGGTTTTTCTTTATTCTACTTTTTCTTTGGAAGAAAAACCTGTAAAAGCATAGTACTAAATATGGTATACGATGTAAAGATTGAAGTACCGTATAATAGCTACAAATAATTTCGTGGACGAGCCTAATCCACAAGGTATCTGGTGGCAAAAGGATCAGTTTTGGAGCGCACCCCCTCTTTAACTAGCCACAAAATTTCAACCACCACCATGTCTTGCAGAGCGTCCAGTGAGGGGGCCATGTAAGCACACACATTGGCGTTCTCCTTCAAGATCTCCTCCATAGATACATGTACCTCTTCTTGATCATGATTCTGAAATAGTAAGATTAAAAATAAGCAGCATATTATAGAATGGAAGAATGCGAGGGAGAATTCATTTGGTTTTACCGTCACAAAATTTTCTTGGAATTTTGTGTAAACACTCGGAAACCTTTGAAAAAGAAGAAAAACTGCAAACCCTTGCAGGGCTGGAATTAGTCGGTAAGCTCTTCAATTAAATCATATTTTTCATGTTCTTTGTTTTTTCTTTGACGATAAATATTTGTCAAACATCGGAGTTGTGAATGCCGTGATAGTTTTGTATGCAAAATGTGGAAGCATACATAAGGCATGCAAACTATTTGACAAAATGCCTCATAGTGCATTTGGAATGAGTAAATCTTGACTCCACAAGCTTTGGTAGCATTCTCTCAGCCTGTGCTAAAATATAAACTTTAGAACACCACATGGACATCCATCAAAGCATAATCGGAAGGGCTCAGGGCAGTTTTGTTGTGTGTGTTTAACCATTACAATGTGTAGATGGTATTAAGGACATGGCTAAATGGGTTGTTTTTTAAATTTTCAGAGGGTTGATTTATGGAGGGAAGCTCACATGCTTGCTCAATTTCATCATCCAAATGTTGTTGCTTGCTATGGTGTTGTACCATACGGACCAAGGGGAATATTGGAAACAATTACAGAGTACATGGTGAATGGATCACTCAAACAAGTCTTGCAAAGGAAGGATAGGTACAGGTCTCATATGCATTCCTTGGAAAGATAACCCTAACTTCCAAATAGCAAGAGCTGGACCTCTTACATGACATAACATGCTAATACATATTACGTCTTTTTATAGGGGAATTGATCTGCGGAAGCGAGTAGTAATTTCCATGGACGTTGAATTTGGTATGGAATACCTACATGGAAAGAATATTGTGCACTTTGACCTAAAATGTGAGAACCTATTGGTAAACATGAGAGATCCTCATCGTCCTATATGCGAGGTAAAAATGGTTTCCATTTGGTGGCTGGTTATATTGGGCTTTCAACTGTAATATACATGTTTCCTTTGTAAACTAACTACTTGGCAACATCCAAATGACTAATTTCAAGCTAGCTAAATTAAATTATACTTTTTTTTTGTCCCATTGGATAGGACCTTAGTTTCTCGTGGTGTACGTGGAACCCTTCCATGGATGGCTCCTGAGTTATTGAATGGCAGCATCAATATGGTTTCTGAAAAGGTGGGAATGACCAAATGCTTCTCTCCAGTTGTATGAGATCACAATAAATTTCTTCACACATAATCTAGTCTGAATCTTTGTGTTTTAGGCAGATGTATTTTCATTTGGAATAGTAACATGGGAGCTGCTCACTGGAGAGGAGCCTCATGCCAATATGCATTATGGAGAAATCATTAGTATGTTATCCATTGTAGCTCATTGTAATGATTACCCTGGTTCAGGCAGCTTCATGATCTCTATTTAGTGCATATAGATGGATTTTGGTGTAGCCATTTAATAAATATATTCACAGTTCAGAACAATATGCTACTATTGTGATTTTGCAGGAGGGAGCATTGTTGGTCAACTGACCCTTCTCTGCAACACCTAATTTTATAGAGATTACTAGTGGATTGAGGTCAATGGAAACCTCACTTCATTCCAAAGGACAAGGTAATCAAGCTCATGTTCAAGTACATCCATAGAATTAGGCTTAGAAAGTGTCTCAACATATCTAGATTTCAAGTTTTTGTCAATGGGCATGTTATGTTCTTTTTGCTGTTTTTGATGGTTTTATGTTGACTGTAAATGTTGTTCTAATCAGGATGTGATTTAACATCCCAACACAGTTTCCATTCCTTATCCTGTAGAGAGAATATGACATTACTTGGTAGAGTCAATAAGAGCATAGAAGGACCTGCAAAGATAAGCCCTCCTTTTAACAGATTGATTTTAGTGTGTATATATCACCTCTGGTTTGAAATGTCACTATTATAGGATACCAAGAGAACTTTATATTACACATAATTTGGGTGAATATTTGCAGTGGTATGGTAGCCATATCTAATAGTTGTCTATTTATGTTGTTGTTCTAATGAATTTGAGCATGTGAAAGAATAATGCTGCTCGAAACATAATTTTGTTCTTTTTGAAGGCATTTACTATCTGTTTTAAATCAATATTTTGAGTTTTTCATTTTTTCCTTTATGTTCAAATGAAGTTGACCCAAGTGATGATTTAAATCTAGATGATTTTGGTGGAAAGCAAGATACAAATTTTTTATTGTAATTTGTATTTACTTTTAGTATTAGTATTTACTATTTTTTTTAATGAATTGTGAGATATGATATAAAATTGAATTATCAATTCTTTATCATTACTAAATATCATTGTATCAAACACAAATTGTATTTTCAATTCTTTATAGTGTATGTTTTAGAATAAGTATCATGTTTATTTTAAATTCTTTATAGTGTATATCTATTTTTTGCATATATATATTTGAACCCATGCTTGGGAATTTTTTTGGTCATACTATCCTAAACATGAATTCATTCTCATACCAGAACTGGCAACTTAGCTATTATTTGATACTCATTATAGTTCTACTAAGAATCTAATAGAGGCTTATCATAGATATGAATAAATATATATTGATTACAACAACAAAGAAGGGAATTTTAATGGCTTCTTTCAAGCACAGATTAAAAAAATTAAGCATCTTTACTCCCCTGGCTGCCTTCGCAGTATGTCAATCTAAAGGAAGATTGAAATCACTCAATAATAGCTTTCTCAATGGCCAATCAAAGTGATACGAAGACTACTTTGACCTGATTCAAGAATTTGAAGATCAAACATTGGAACCACATTTCAATTTTTCATATGAAATATATGTTATCTACTACTAAAATTTAATCTCTACAAAATTTTAGGGTCAATGTAGTATAAAGAAATATGTTCCATATGTTTGCTAGGAAGGCTAATTTTATTTGGTGGCTCATTAGAGAAATTTTTGACCATAAACCTTCACAATAGTAGAATTGGCATGAAGAAATCAATTATGCCAATTGTGATCAAAGTACTTAGCTATTTTTTAGATTACATGGTTCCAACAAGCCTTGTGCTAACATGAGTAACTTCCTCCTCAAATAGTCTGGCCAACCCAAAATCTGCTATTGAAGGGTTTAGGTTTTTATCTAGAAGAATGTTCGTAGATTTAATGTCCCAGTGCATAATTTTTATGACCGATTTCTCATGAAGATATGCAAGCCCACGGGAAACTCCTAGGAAAATTCTATACTGAGAAGGCCAATCTAGCTCAATTCTAGCCTGACTAGTACTTGAGTATCAAAATAAAAAAAATGAAGCAACTTCAAATTATCATTTATTATGTCACAACTCCATAGTAAATGAGAAATGCTCTTTTTTTAGAGCACACACTATCATAGATAAGGGATGGATTTACCAAATAAAGCTTGAGCAAGATTATCATTTTCAAAGTATTCATATACCAAGAGAAGCTTGCCCTCTTTTACACAATAACCATAAATTTTAACAAGATTTGAATGTTCCACTACAAAGGTTGTAGTTACTTAATTCAGTCGTTCCACCCGGTAGTGTGCGCTGCCCAATAAAAATATTCTGTTACAACACTTGTATAATAGTTGTTTCATGATTGCTCGATATGCAATACTACAACTCCATTTGCAATACTGCAACTCTATTTTGCATTTTTTATTCATGCTTAATAGTTTTTGTGTTCTTGTGAATACGAGGATTGAATTCTATTTCAAAATATCAATACAAACAAATAAGTAGGGATTGATCATTAACAACACCATAATTTATGCAATGTGCTACATGATTTACAAAAAATCAAGTCATTCCTCACTCCAAAATTGGAAGACAACAAAATATAATAGAATAAAGATTAACTCACCAAGCATAACTATAGTAGTTGACACCAAAGGTTAATAGGTTCTTACGATTGGCTCACAACACTTCCCTTTACGGAAAAAGCTAACTCCTAGACAAAAGTGACCTATGTATGTAACATGATATCGTATCCCCCATACCCCATGCCACGTGGTGGACAAAAATCACCTTGACGAACAACTAGCCACGTGTCATTAGGTGGTGTCGTTGGAAAAAGACACGCGATTGGCAGGAAATGAGAAAAAGCTAGATAAAACGTACCTACCATCTATCATTTTCCACATTTGCATTTTTCCACTTTGCTGGGTGGGGAGGGAGGAGGCAGGCGCGAATGAGGAAAATGGTCGAACTAGAGTAATTTTTTTTCATTTTTCTTTGTACATTGGTGCCTTTTGTCTACATTTTTGTTGCGTGCGTAGAGCTAAAAGTCGCCATTTGGAACATTTCATTTTGGAGTTTGGTCGGGAGCGCAGGTGACACAATGGAGGTCGAATGAGAGAAAGGCATTCAACACACACAACGACTACCCAATAGGTATGTAAAACTGCCATTGTGTGTGCTATTTTGCCATTCTGTAGGAACTATGAAGCACTGACAACGGTTAAATGGGTTTTGTGAAAAGCATTGAACAACTATTGGTTAAAGAAAAGGGGTTTTCCTTGATGGCGCCATTCTGGGCTTTATGTGGTTTTCAAAATATATCATTTTATTGCAAAACCCGGGTTGCGTTTTCCATCCTCATAATATATTCCACATGGTTTCTACTTTCTATAAATATTATTCAGTAATTTCTCTCATATTTCCATAATGGGTTGTCATTTATTTCACTCGACAATAGCAAAATTCGAAAACCCACATACAGGAGGAAAGGAAACAAAAATTAAAAAACCCTCGACACAAAAGAACATTAATAGCCTTGCATTTCAAATAAATACCCCTTTCCCCAACAAAAACCCTGCAACGTTCAAAATAAGAATGCGAACAATGGCGACGTTCTGGGCTTTATATTGTTTTCACAATATACCATTTCATTGTAGAACCCATGTTGCGTTTTCCAACCTCCTGATATATTCCACATGATTTTTTCTTTTTGTAAATGTTATTCACTTATTTCACTCATATTTCAACAATGGGTTGTCAGCTATTTCATTCGGCAAGTGCCAAATTTCAAACTAGTAGATGGGAGGAAACAAAAATTAAAAAACCCTCAACAGAAAATCACATAAACCATAACCCCGTAGAATAGCATTGGAAATCATAATTTGCAAATAGTAAAAAGCCTAGATGAGATCCCATTTTTGCTGGCATTTTCTACGCTGTTGTTTTTGAAAACACACTATCTCCTAAAACCCTTATTGTTCTAAAATCCTTTAGAAGTAACAACCCAGTTGGTTACTCACACCTGACCTCAATTTGGTATGTTTTGTGATTTTCTTGAGAAGATTTTGTGAATTAGATAGTAAGAATGTAATGAAATAGGAAAAAAGTAGGTATAATGAAACCTGCAACGCACAGTGTTATAAATTGTTTGCAATGTTGGAAAATACACTATTGCATTTCAGTTAGTTTGATGTGAAGAGTTTTATTTCGTTATGCTCCAAGAATGTAATGAAGTCCACTTTCAAATTTTTGAACAACTCTTTGTTACAGTCCAAATGTCATTTCGCTCTCTTTATCTGATTGGAAAAAATAAATTGTTCGCATTATTTGTAGAGTTGGAAAACACACTGTGTGCTCTCACTTCCAGATGGTTTTACAACACTATATGGGTTGCTTGTTTATTAACAACTTATATGGAGATAGTGTGTTTTCCAACATTGCAAATAATGTGAGCATTTATTTGGTCGAATCAGATGAGGAAAGTGAAATGTTGTTTGATCTCATGTTACATACATATTTGTTTTTTGTTTACGATTTAGCTTTCTCCTAATTGGAACAAATAAATTGCTCGCATTATTTGCACAATTGGAAAACAGATTGTCTCCTCTCAGTTGCAGAGGGTTTTACAACACTATACGAGTTGCTTCTTTCTTAACACCTTATATGGAGACAATGTGTTTTCCAAGACTACAAATAATGTGAGCTTTATTTTATTTGGTTGAATCATATGAGGAAAGTGAAATGCCATTTTGACTGTACCTATCAAAAGAGAAAAAATAAACATAAATAAAATGCTCACATTGTTTGCAGTGGTGGAAAACATACTGTCTCTTCTCAGTTATTCACTCATGAAAAGTGTTGGTTTTGAACACTCCAAAAATGTAGTGAAGTTCACCTTGATCTTTTAGAACAATTCTTTGGTGACGTAAATATCGCATTTCCCTTTTTTCATCTAATTGGAACAAATAAAATACTCACATTATTTGCAGTGTTGGAAAACACACTGTCTCCTCTCAGTGTAAATGTAAAGGGTTGTCTCACAGTGGGTTTCTTGCTTCTTAACACCTGCAGTTTTGTAACATGGAGTGTTACAAAATAGTATGAATGTCTTCAAAATCACACCTTCCATTGTTGTGTTTCAGTTTCACATGATTGAAAATAAAAAGTGCACAAAATAATTGCAATTTGGAAAACACAATGTTGGTTTTCAGTTATTTGAATCTCCTTATTTAAATGTAAAGGGTTGTCTCATGGTGGGTTGTTTGCTTCTTAACACATATAGTTTTTTAATATTGAATGTTACAAAACAGTATGAATGTCTTCAAAATGACACCTTCCATTGTTGTGTTTAAATAAAATGCTCGCATTATTTGCAATGTTGGAAAACACACTGCCTTGATTTTTAACACATATGGTTTTGCAACATGGAATGTTACAAAATAGTATGAATGTCTTCAAAATCACACCTTCCATTGTCGTGTTTAAATAAAATTCCCACATTATTTGCAGTGTTGGAAAACACATTGTTTGCTATTAGTTTTTCCCTCTAATATATTAGGAGTTGGCTAACTCCTAGACAAAAGTGACCTATGTGCATACAAAAATGCATGAAAACATACATAATGACATACATGGTAACATACATAACATGAAGAGATGACGTAGTGCGGGGCCCGCCAGATGGATGATAATTATATGAATCGGCTTTTAGTACTGGTATATACTCTCTAGTATGGAAAAAGCTAACTCCAAGACAAAAAGCATGTATTTATGTAACATGATATCGTAGCTCCCATATCCCATGCCACGCGGTGGACAAAAAGCACCTTCACGGATGGCTAGCCATGTGCCATTAGGTGGTGTTGTCAGAAAAGGACGCGCGATCGGTGGGAAACAAGAAAAAGCTAGAAAAAATGCACCTACGATCGCCATTTTCCACATTTTCATTTTTCCACTTTGTTGGGTGGGGAGGGAGGAGGTGCGGGCGAGGAAAATGGCTGAACTAGAGTTAAAAAAAAATAATTTTTCTTTGTACATAGGTTCCTTTTGTCTACATTTTTGCTACATGCGTAGAGCTAAAAGTCCCCATTTGCAACATTTCATTTTGCAGTTTGGTGGGTGGGGAGGGAGGACGTGCAGGAGGAAAATGGAGTTGCAGGCCGCCTATGTATGTAGCATGATATCGTACCCCCCATCCCCCATACCCCGTGGTGGACAAAATGGCCCTGACAGAAAAGTTGGCTAGACGGACAAATAGCACCAACGAAAAAACTTGATGGTTGGACGTTAACTCCGCATGTCATTGCCTGTCCTATTGCTAGGAAAATGTGCTAGTGCTAGTAGGTTTTTTAAAACCCCAAAAAACGTGGCATTCAAAACCATTATTTGCAAATATCAAAAAGCCCAGATGAGGTCCCATTTTGTACAATGACATTTTGGTGGAGAGCAATGGGAAGGAGTTGTAAGTGTTCGGAGCTAGCAGGTATGTATATTTGCTTGAGTAGATTGCAAGTTTTGGAAAACATAGTGTTTTGTATCCTAGGATTTTCCAAAACAGTATGTATGTATGTATTGAAAATCTTTGTGTTATTTAGACCATAGGAGTGTGGTGATAGGCACCATTTTCTAGACAACCAATAAGGTATTTGGCTTCAGTGTGTACAGGGTTTAACAAAATTTTGTGTGTTGGTGGTTTCGTAAATCATGTTGTCACCTCACCTCCCACTGTGTTTTCCAACCTGCAATCATACTGTGCATGTATATTTGGATCATATTAAGAAATAGAAATGCAATTTTTATTTTGCGTAAGTGTTGTTATAAGGTGCCTTTCATTACATTTGTATTGTCTAAATTACATTGTTACCGTTTTGTTAAATTCTAGGTTTCAAAATATTGGTTTTCTCCTCCAACTCCTACATGTGCAATCTAACCTTCAGCTTTCAATGTGCAAACATGAAATGTAGAGTGTTTTCCCCCTTCTTTATCCAAACTGAAAACACGTGTCATTCTACCTCCAATTCGCGCGCCAATAAAATATATCTGAAAATGAAAACTCATACTCACATTGTTTGTACTATCTAAATTGCATTCATACTATTTTATAAAATTCCAGGTTGCAAAACATTGGTTTTTTGAAATCTGCAACCCACATAATGTTTTAAAACCATTTAAAAGTAACAATCTAATTGGTTACTCACCCCTTGCCTCAATTTGGTATGTTTTGTGATTGTCTTGAGAGTCTTTTGTGAATTAGATAGTAAGAATGTAATGAGATTGGAAAACACTGAGTTTTCAGAAATCTGCAACCCACACAATGTTGTAAAACTGGGAAAACCAAGCTAATGCACCTATGTACATATAGTTGGTTAGAAACCCCTCACCTCAACTCGGTTGGTCATCTTCCCCACCTGCAATGCCCCCTTTATCTCCAACGATTTTCTTTCAACCTATAGAATGAGAAAACCCATAACACAGTGTTTTCCAAGAACAATACTTCTTACAATCTAAAATGCATGTCTTAATCACATGAACGCCCTCCCTCATGTAGTGAATAGATAGCTTCTTTCACAAGGAAAAAAAACACTGACGCAATTCGATGCGACGAGACACCTCCTCACTTTCCTCGCTATGATGTTTCCTTTCGTATTTTGGTTTCATCACTTCTATAATTTGTTTGGCGGGTCCCACACTACGTCTGCTCTTCATGTTATGTATGTTTCCATGTATGTTGTTATGTATGTTTTTATGTGTTTCTGTATGTACATAGGTGCATTTTTTTGGGAGATTAGTTGTGTCCGTAGAGGGTTTTACAACATTCTGTGGGTTGGAGGTTTCATAAATCATGCACTCACGTCCCATTGTGTTTTCCAACCTGCAATCATTCAGAGTTTTAATGTTTGTTGGGAAACAATGGGTGTTTATAAAATGTTGCCTTTCATTGCATTCCTACTACCTAATTAACAAAATCTTTTCAAGACATTCCTGCCTGTGCTCTCAACCACATAGCTTTGAATGTACATAATGGAATAAATGGCAAACCACATTGTATTTTCCAACCTACAAATTATATTGTGCATTTATTTTTAAATGATATGACGAAATTGAATTACAAATTTTTTTTGTAAGAAAGAGTTGCTATAAATTGTGAAGGTGAATGAAGTTTAGTACATTCTTACTACCTACAAACTCTAAGGTTTTCATTAGGGGTATGTGCAGGATCATCATAGAAAAAACAGGCCTTTAAGTGGCAAAAAATTAGAAAAAACAGAGTTAGGCAACTTGACATAAAATTTTGAATAAGTTATCTATATTATTTCAAAACTATGTAACAATAGAATTTGTAGAAAATTGAATGTGGTTTCTAAACTACTTGGTTTATTTACAAAAAAATAAATTCTATTTGGTGAAAATTTGAAATTTCAATATAGTAGTACTTAAATTTCAGGGAAAAAATAAGAAGTAGGTGTCTATTTGACCACCCTAACCACATTAAAATGATAATATTTTTTTATAATATTTTATATATAAGTAGAAGAATCATGTTCCAATGTGATGCATATTTTTTTGTAATTTTTTTCCATGTAAATAATTAATTATAATTTTTTTATTACAACTTTTAAAAAATATAAAGACTCGTATGTTTGACCACCTTAACTTGGTCAAAACTTGATGAAATTCATTTTTTTACTTTTTAATCTTATAGTATGTGAAGCATAGAATGTGACACATGTTTCAGATTAAAAAAATGTGATACCATTTGAAAGCTGTAGATGTTTTTCAATCAACCTATCAATCAGGACTTTAGTCATAATTCAATAGAAAATAAATAATTATTATTTATTAAATTCAAAGTAAAGAATAATTTATATTGGTGGAAAGCTGAGAATCTTCTTTAAAAACCTTTTTTATTTCATTAATTTTGGGCAAAAAAAAAGTCATCAACCACATACCCATCATATTGCCACTTTTTGGCCCATCATGATCCTGCACATACCCTTCGAATCATGTTGTCTATATATATTTGCATGTTGGAAAATAATGTGTTATGAAACCTACAATCCAAATATTGTTCTCAGCTTTGAGAGTGTCTTTTTGATTAAAGAATGCAGATGTTTTGTTTTTAAGAAGTTGTTTACAAAATTTGTCTACCTTTTTCACATAGGAGTCTCATGTCTCCATCCAACTGATTTTCTTTTCTACACTGACATCCTATTTTTCCTTGTTTTCATGTTATTTTTCTATGTATGCTTTTGTGTATGGTTTTATTCATTTTTGTATGTACATAGGTGTGTTTTTTTAGCAGATTAGCTGCTATTTTTTGGTCAATCAAGGTGATCAATAAGGCTTTTGTTGACTTGTTAACCCTTGTTCTTGCAATGATCTGTATGTTTTAGTCGTCTGTACAAGTAATGGTTCAATTTACAATATCATTGAACAATGGTTATGATACCGATATGTCATTTAGATGTTCATTAAGAGACACGAGATATAAACAAAAGTATGATAGTGGTACCTGGTATCCTTCTAGTTATTTCTTCTATGCGCTTATTGATTATTGTAAGTTATGGCCTCTTTTATATGTTAGGAGGGATGAGTATTTTATATATCCGAATGAACGTTCAGTGCTTCACAGTTCCTACACAATGGCAAATATAATTGCTAATACATACTACTAGTGTTAGCGATAGGTTAAATTAGAAATAAAATTTCTTTTGTATAGTTTAATATGTTTGTTGATTGTCTGTGGAAGCTGGCATTTTGCAATCACCACAACATAGAAACTGTATATTGGTAAAATTTGGAAAAAAAAAAATTCTTTGTAGCACCAAATGCCTTTAATTTTCCAATTTAGTCTATCGCTAACCCTTGTCTTCCTTCCAGGTGGTTGATATATTTGATGAAACAAAATTGAAGAAATCAACGACAAGTGGATTGAGAAGGACACTTTAGGAGATGCGAAGTTTCTCCACTATATACAGGTGATTCTAGCTATCATAACTTGAATTGCAAGTGTACGGGTGAGTTAAACTTCCAAAATTTATTCTGCATTAAGAAGTTATGATATTTTTATAGATGAGATGCTTACTGTGGTGAATGCAAAGAATTGCCAGTATTTTTTTATTCTACATAAACAGAAACAACTATGCATTTCGTATGAAAACCCTACATGAAAACAAAACATTTTATTTTTTCATCAATGAAAACCCTTTTTCTTTAACCAATAGTCATTCAATTCTTTTCACAAAACCCATTTAACCATTGTTCAATGCTTCACAAAAACCCATTTAACTGTCGTGCTTCACAGTTCCTATAGAATGGAAAAATGGCATTTATAGTGGTAGATATACATACCGGTTGGGTAGCCACCATGTGTTTTGAATGCCTTTCTCTCGTTTCGGCCTCCATTGCGTCGCTTGCACTCTCGACCAAACTGCAAAATGAAATGTTCCAAATAGCGGCTTTTAGCTCTACGCATGCAACAAATATGTAGACAAAACACACCTATGTACATAAAAAAATGAAAAGTTTTTAGTTTGGTTCAGCCACCTACAAGTCCATTTTCCTCGCCCGCACCTCCTCCCTCCCCACCCAGCAAAGTGGAAAAATGAAAATGTGGAAAATGGTGATGGTATGTGCGTTTTGTCCAGATTTTTCTCATTTCCCACCGGTTGCCTATTTTTTTTCTGGTGATGCCACCTAACGACATGAGGCTAGCCATCTGTCAAGGTGTTTTTTGTCCACTGCATGACATGGGGTTTGGGGGGTATGATATCATGTTACATACATAGGTTCTTTTTGTCTATGAGTTAGCTATCTCTGACTCCTAGACAAAAAGTACCTATGTACACACAAAAATACATGAAAACATACATAATGACATACATAAGATGAAGAGATCACGTAGTGCAGGGCCCGCGAGATGGATGATATAAGTGATGAAACCAACAACAAAAGGAAATGTCATGGTTAATATGTAAGAAGTATTGTTATTGGAAAACACTCTGTGTTGTGGGTTTTCTCATTCTACAGGTTGAAAGTGAAAGGTTGGAGAGTAGGTGGGGAAATGAAAAACCAATGGAATTGAGGTGAGGGGTTTGTAACCAATTGGGTTATCACTTGTAAAGGGTTTTAAAACATTGTGTGGGTTGCAGATTTAAAAAAACCAATGTTTTGCAACTTGGAATTTTACACAACGATATGAATACTTGTCTCGAAAAGATTTTGTTATTTAGACTGTAGGAATGCAATGAAAGGTTTTGTTTTTAAACACCCAGTGTTTTCCAACAACAATGAAAACTCTATGATTGTGGGTTGGAAAACACAGTGGGATGTGAGTGCATGATTTATGAAACCTTTAACCCATACAATGTTGTAAAACCCTGTATGGATAGAGCTAATCTCTCGAAAAAAAACACCTATGTACATACAAAAACGCATAAAAACATACATAACATGAGGATATACCATAGTGCAGGGCCCACCAAGATGGATGAGAAAAGTGATGAAATCGACAGATGGGAGGAAATGTCATGGTGAGGAAAGCGAGGAGGTGTCCTCTTACATCAAATTACGTCGATGTTTTTTTGCCTTATGCGAGAAGCTATCCATTCATTGTGGGAGGGAAGGGCGTTGATGTGATTAAGACATGCGTTTTAGATTGTAACAAGTAATGTTCTTGGAAAACACTCTGTGTTCTGGGTTTTCTCATTCTACAGGGAGTTGCAGGTTGGGGATATATAAGACTACCCAAATTCACCTAAGGGGTGAGTAACCAATTGGGTTGTTACTTGTAAAGGGTTCGAAAACAATATCTGGGTTGCAGGGTTCATAACACCCAATGTTTTTGAACTTGCAATTACACATAGACAATATGAATGTAATGAAAACATTTTGGTTACTTACACTGTGAGAACCCAATTGGTTGGTGACAACTTATTTGATTTTGGATACTTTTATGTATCCCCCACCGGAAATTATATTGATAGTATGAATGTATTCAACAAACCTTACTTTTAGCAAACATTCCATTTTAATATTGTCATATGTTTGGAACAAAAAATGCACATAATAGTTGCAGGATCGAAAACATACAGGGTTGTGACTCACTTTTGAATTATTGTTCAATGAGCACTTTCTGTTATGCAGATTGTAACAAAACAATGTTTTGAAGTTCACCTTCATATTTTATGACAACCCTTACTTTGACCAAACATTCCATTTCAATATCTATTGATATGTTTGAAACACAAAATGCACATAGCAGTTGCAGGATGGAAAACACACAAGGTTGTGACTCACTTTTCAATTCTTGTTCAATGATCAATTTCTGTTATGTTATGTAGGTTGTGACAATAATCACTTGGTTGTGTGTTTATAATGTGCATTCTATTTATGTTAATATCAAATATACTAGTAGGCAATGCCACCTGAAGTCTTATTGTTTATGGTAGCTTGCTTATAAATGAAATAAAAAGGTCGACATTTAAATTGTTTGAGGTCGACTATTTTTGTCATCATGGATACTTTACAATGAATAGTCATATTAAATGCTATTTGTAAGAGTAAAAATGACATTTATCTATCTTCATTTGATTGCAAGAAAAAAAAATGCTCACATTATTTGCAGTGTTGGAAAACACATTGTTCCTTGTAAGTTATTTTCTTGTCAAATTTTTTTGTTTCCTACACACCAAGAATGTAAGCAAGTCCACCTTAAAATATTTTTTTTCTTATGATTGAAAAACTATATGCTTGCTGACAGTAGACGGTGCAATAAATTTTGGAACTTTAACTGTCTCGTAACACTTGCAACTTTTTTACATATTACAGGCGACCATGGATGCAAACTTGGAAGGGGAAAGTGGAAGAAAGCGAGAGAAAGGGTAATATTGAAATTTATTTTTTAATGTGTATTTTGATATTTTGAATGAATTGGTTGCATGTATTTGAATTTGATGTGATGTTTACATTCTTGACATTAGAGGGCAAGGATGGACAAGGAAGTGGTGGGCATAAGCAAGTTAGTATCCATTTGGGACAGGATTATGTGCCTTGACAGGGCAACAAGAAGAAAGGGTGCCTAGGGAGGAGATCGTGCACTTTCCCTTTTGAAGTTCTCATTTGTGGTTGGCTGTAATATGTGTCGTTGCAGTCTCTTTTTGCTCTGATTTTAGAGTGTCTTTGTGATTTCATTTACAAAATTTCATTTTTGTTACGAATATGTTGATTTTGACAATATATTGGAAAACACACTGTCTCTGATTTGTTCAAAGGAAGTAAGTGGAAGAAAGGGTAATTTTGAAATCTACTTTTGAACGTGTATTTTCATAATTTGAATGAATTCGTTGCATGTAGTTGAATTTGATGTGACGTTAACATTCTTCACATTGCAGGGCAAGGATGAATAAGGAAGTGTCAGGTGTGAAGATACATCGCTAATTAAATCAAGGCCTAGTTTTATTGATTCTTGACACTACCTTGCTCAATTTCTCAATTTCCTTCAACTTTTGTGTAAGAAGAAAAAAAATTGGGCCTCGATTATTAGCAACGTTTCTTGGTCTGTCTGATTTTTCCTTTTCCTTCTCATCTATTTTCAATTGTATTTCTCCTTCAAAGGCTCATATAAATGTGTTGTGAAAGTTTTCTGCATTTTTAGATAGGACTTTCATCTCCCCCCCTACTGATTCTTTTTCTCTACGCTTAGATCCGATGTTGCCTTTTCCTTATATCCATATGTTAATTGTTGAACTTAGTAATTTATTCATGGGTTTCTTATAGGTTGAAGGTGTTGAAAGTGTTGGGGATACAAGATGGGTCTGTCATCATAGATTAGACATATAAGACAACAACGCCTTAGTGATTTTCATTTCAAATCACATCAAAGACACAAACAACTATGCCATAAAGCGGAAACAGAAACAGTGGATCCCCCATTGATCTTTCTGGAAAAATTAAATGCATAACTGATAACAGATTCAACACAAGCATAGATTTGAGAATGTAGAATCAGAAAACCATGAAAGATGAACATATGGACACACAGATATACGTGGGGAAAACCCTTTCAGGTAAAAAACCCCACCCTCTAAAACACTCTGCTCAATTTGTGTTATTCAGCAACAACAATTACAATACAATTTCAGAGCTATGCTCTTCAGAAGATTACATCTTGTCCATCTAGAGAGAAATAGGCAACACAAAATATAGAATCTTCACATAGCTACAATATCTTCAAATGACATACTATGTAGATTCCCTTCAGCTCCTCAATTGACTATCATAGCCAACCTCACGACCAGCCCAACCTCTAGGCATCTCACGTTCACATCTTTGCTGATCTGAGAGTCTAAGCGTTCACTATTATTTTGCAATATACAAAACCGCTCGAACACTCTCAACCTCTCTCTCTTCGCTCATCATCTGTTCTTGCACATGAGATTACTTTATAATCTCTTACCATGTTCCTACCTATTTTGCCTATTATTACAATCAACGGTCATCAGGATATTTCATTATCCCACCAACAAGCCTTCCATCATTCTCTGATAACGTGCACCACTTAATCAACATGCATCAACCCATGCAACATTAAAATGGTTGTAGATACACCAACCTCCAGACCATTCATTTAATGTAGCCTTGTTGCATTCAAAAAATAAGCATTCAGCCAATCAGATCTTAAAGATCTTGCCATGTGTCACCTTCACATTCTTTTGCCACTTTGACCTCTAGTCAAACTCGGTCAAGCTCAATTGGTCGAGCTCCGAGCTCGTCCCTGCTTCCACCGTGCTACCGCCAAGCTCTGAGCTGCCAATCGCGGTATGGTGGTGAGCCCATGTCGACCTGTTCTCTGCCTACAACCGTACCACCACTGGGCTTGGTTTTTCCTATTGCGGTATGGCGGTGACTGCTAGGCAGACCACCATGATCACTCCTGCACTATTGCGGAGGCCGCCAGGCCACCCCGCAGTAGGGTGGTGACCACCCTGATAGACCGCCAGCGGTCATACTGCTGCCACCATGGTGAGCCAGATCACCACCCACGGTGGGGCGGTAACTGCCAGGCTTCACTGCAGATGGCATACCACGGCCATCGCGGTCTCTCTAAGCACCGCTCGTGGTAGAGTGGTAACCATCACCAGACCGCCATCCTTCAACTGCCAGTGGTTTATCGCACCCACCGTGGCTTAGAGAATAAGCCTCTGTGGTAGGGCGGTAACCATCAAACCTGACCGCCACTGCTATCATGCCACCACACCACCAACGATCAACCTCCATGATAAGGAGGTAAGACCACTCCACCACCATGCTACTCACCGTGCTACTGCTAGTCCAGAAGAAGACCGTCGCGGTAGGGAGGTAACACTACCCAACCACCAAGCAGAGTGGCCCACGGTAAAGCGGTAAACCGCTCAACCATGCCACCGAGGAAAGCTTGCAACGGTATGGTAGTAAGGGCCAGAAAGAGGGCTCTAAGGCAAAATAGAAGTCCAAGCCAGGAAGATGAGGCATAAATTTTCAACAATCTCCCACTTGACAAAGTCTTACTGGCTTCCTCCAAAACGCGAACAAGGACCAATACCATTCTTTCACGCTCCAACCAAGACACCTGTAATGACATCCGATAAATGTCCACCATCTCAGGCATCAGCTCCAAACACCTTCCATAGGAAAAAGGAACAAGCCAAGGAAAAATTGCACCAGTCTTTGGAACACAAGCATCATATCCTTCAGGCAGAAAAGGCACCACGATAGCAGCAACAAAGCACTCAAACACGAACAGAAAATGAGAAACCAATCTCCAGAACAAGATAAACCATCAACTAGAAAAGAAACCACAAAACTAACTGCCCTCATCAAACTGATCAAAACCCATGCAACTAAAAAACCAGCACCCACAACTCATGCTATTTCATCCAATCACCCATACCTCAAAAGGTATGCACATCAATAAACTCATGCTAGCAGCACAACCAACCCATCCATAGTAGAATACGAGCACCATGTGCCAACTAGTCAACAAAGACAAAGCACATCCAGGAACTCCCACTACATGGGTAATGCTAGATCTGAAAGATTAAAGGAAATAACCAATCTACCAATAACAACATATAGAAAAAATGTAACCTTGTAGTACCAAAGGGATAATCCACAATGATATGCACAACCTGCAATATGCTACTACAAGAACCATCTCTCTCACCAGTCTTCCAGAATTCTTCCAAATTCATTCACACCCAACATAGGATAAAAAACAAACTTCCAGGAAGATAACCAAGACCAAAGAGATAAAAAACAAACCAAAACATGCAACATCCTCCTACATACACTTCTAAATGCCAGATGTGTCAAGAGTGATCTTCTTCACATCCCAAAGACAATGCCAAAACAACATCCAACAGTTCCATGGATGTAAGCATCTCAAAAGAAGAGCAGACTAACCCATATAAAAATATCATATCAGTCCTCAAAAGCACAAGGAGATACACTATGCTGTCCACCTTCCATTATGAATCCTCCAGAATCTTAAAACAACAACTCAAGATTCATATATATGAAAGATAAAGAATATAAAATATCTGAAAGATATAATGGGAAAATACCTCCCAAATAAAAAACACCGCTGAGCAGACCAAGAGGAAAGAGATGCTCCTCCAAGATATACAAGCCACCAAGACTTACCCAAGAGCAATCTCCTCACTGGTCTCTGTTGAAATTGCGTTCAACCAAGGTGTAGTCTACTCAAACTTTCAACTATAAATATCAACATTCTCAAAAGAATTTCAGCCTCACCTTATTCTCCATGCATCCATGAGCATCAACAACCTATCATTTCATGCTAACTCCAATTTGCATTATTGCACTTAACATGAAGTCCTGAAGCATATGACCAGAGTACTCAAAACCTAAAGAAACCCCAGACCACTATCAAAGCTCCAAACTAGCTGAACCAGGAGCTTATCATGACCTCATGATCTTACACATCCCCCTTAGGAGATACCATGCTTCAAGTGAACTAAATATGGTCTCAAGAGAAAAGCAACATGCCAAAAATCTAATGCACAAGCAAGAGTATTCATGACATCAAGCAAACAAACTCTAAACTAGCATCACTTGTCAAGCACCACCAACATCTCAGCCAAAGACTACCAATGTCCTCCATGGCTCCAAGATGTTGCACATCTTCAAATAATGACCATGCAGATGCAAAAGAACTCTTCTGCAATAATAGGATCTAAGAGTCCCACTAGAAGCATCTGCAACACCAAAGAAGATCATACATCACCAAATGATGAATCCATAGTCACTACTAATTCTCCCACTAAACTGTGACACTGCGCTTTCCAAGCCTCATGATCGATCACCTGTTGATCCAAACAACCTCCAGGTACAACCGACAACATGTCCACTGGACAACAATGCCGGACAACACCAAGATCGCCAGATCACGCAGTCCACACCATCACTGTCAAAGAAGCCTACACTAGCCAGTGTATTAAGCTCTTCATGACATCGTGATTCACATGCTACAGGTCCCCATAACTGACTATTCAGGTACTCAAAATGCCATCCAACCTCTCATTTCAAAAACAACCATGCCAATGCACAAGTGACCATAGACAAGGTTGGCTAACAGATCTCCACCACCACAGAAGCAATCTCGTGGATATTGAAAGTCCACTTCTGAGTTGTCTCACAACAACCATGTAGGTAAAGACAACCCACAACATTGCACAACTCGTAGATCCACTTCAATGAAGCCTGCAAATCTATCATCGCACTAGAAACTACAAAACTAAGATCATCAAAGAGAACAATCCATGTAGACAACTTGACTCAAACACTAGATCAGCAACAGATCCGATTTTCCAATCACTTCCACAACTCAAGCACCATAGTCTAGGAAACCAACAAGCAACACTTCAAGAACCCTGAGTGAAAAACACATACCAACACTTCCATTCAGAGAAGACATCACACCTCCTCAAAGCCATGTCAAAACATAACTATCTCATCCAATCACACCCCAAAAGGCAGGGTCTGGATAATAGCTTAACAACAGCTCCACAAACCACAAGTTTTCCTTGACTATGTAAAACCTGCAAAACGACAGTGTTTATAAAACACCCATGCACCTCCAAATTCACTGCTCATCTGGATGACTCAGGTGTCTGCACACAACCATCATGGTTAACCAGAATAATGAAAAAACATAAATATGCATCATAGAATTTTTAGGAAAATCTACAAAAAACCTTCAGAGCCAAAGACATGAATTTGAAACATGCGAGTGCAAGATACAGGTAAGTAGGAACAATAGGTCCATTTCAGACCAATTCCAAAACCACAACCATGCACATGAATATGAGAGAGCTAAGCTATACAGAAGTTTCAAACCATTCATGATCAACTTCATAGCCTTTATGCAATTAGAGCAACAGAGAAACTGCCTTCAGTGCTAAATCAGAGCACCCAGCACAAGCACAATACTCCATGGCTGAACAACAACACAAGAAACTCCATACCGCCAGGGAGCCTCTCACATAGACACCCAGTATGAAACCATGCACTGCTACAACACAACCATAAGCATACCTCATGCCCCTTGCATTAGGATCATTTGTTGCCAACCAGGAGCCTCAGACCACATCACCACAATATGATCAACTCCAGTCTTCTCCAGCATCTTTCAAGCTACGTGTTGAATCAAAGAAGCAAGAACTTCCACTCATCGAAGGATCAAACAAAAATAGACTCCTCCAGATTTCCTCAAGCTTGCCAAGCTAAGAAATATTCATAGGAGAAATGCCCAGAACTTTAGTAACCAAGAGAAGGCTTTGACACCACTTGTTGGTATCATCAAGCCTTCACCTCCCTTAAGTAGCTATGATACCACTTGTTGGGGATACGAGATGGGTCGATCATCATAGATTAGGCATCTAAGACAACAGTGCCTTAGTGATTTTCATTTCAAATCACATCAAAGACACAAACAACTATGCCATAAAGCGAAAACAGGCACAGTGGATCCCCCATTGATCTTTATGAGAAAATTAAATGCATAACCGATAACAAATTCAACACAAGCATAGATTCAAGAATGCAGAATCAAACAACCATGAAAGAAAAACATATGGACACACAGATTTATGTGGGGAAAGCCCTTTTGGGTAAAAAACCCCACCCTCCAAAACACTCCACTCAATTTGTATTATTCAGCAACAACAGGTACAATACAATTTTAGAGCTATGCTCTTCAGAAGATTACATCTTGTCCATCTGGAGAAAAATAGGCAACACAAAATAGAGAATCTTCACACAATTATAATGTCTTCAAACGACATACTATGTAGATTCCCTTCAGCTCCTCAGTTGACTGTCATAGCTAGCCTCATGGCCAGCCCAGCCTCTAGGCATCTCAGGTTCACATCTTTGCTGATCTGAGAGTCTAAGTGTTCATGGTTATTCTGTAATATGAAAAACTGCTCGAACACTCTTAGCCTCTCTCTCTTCACTCATCATTTGTTCTTGCACACAAGATTACTTTATAATCTCTTACCGTGTGCCTACCTATTCTGCCTATTATTACAATCAATGGTCATTAGGATATTTCATTATCCCACCAAAAAGCCTTCCATCATTCTCTAATAACGCACACCACTTAATCAACATGCATCGAGCCATGCAACATTAAAATGGCTATAGATACGTCAACCTCCAAACCATTCATTTAATGCAGCCTTGTCGCACTCAGAAAATAAGCATTCGGGCAATCAAATCTTAAAGATCTTGCCACGTGTCGCCTTCGCATTGTTTGCTACTTTGACCTCTGGTCAAACTTGGTCAAGCTCAGTCGGTTGAGCTCCGAGCTCATCCCTGCTTCCACCATGCTAGCACCAAGCTCTGAGCTGCCAGTTGCAGTATGGCGGTGAGCCCATGTCGACCTATTCTCTGCCTGCAATCGCTCCATTGCGGTATGGTGATGATTGCCAGACAAACCATTACAGTCACTCCTGTGCTATCATGGAGGCTGCCAGGCCACCCCACGGTAGGGCGGTGACTGCCCTAGCAGACCGCTAAGGTCATATCGTTGCCACTACGGTGAGCCAGATCATTGTCTGTGGTGGGGTGGTAACCTCCAGGCTTCATTGTAAATGACATACCGCGGCCATTGCGGTCTCTCTGAGCATCGCTTATGGTAGGGTGGTAACTGTCACCAGACCGCCACCTTTCAACCACCAGCGGTTTACCGTGCCCGCCATGACTTAGAGAATAAGCCTTCGTGGTAGGGTAGTAACCGCTAAACCTGACCATCGCTGCTACCGTGTCATTGCGCCACCAATGAGAAACCTCCACAATAAGGACGTAAGACTACTCTACCACTGCATCGCTCACCATGCTACCACGAGTCCAAAAGAAGACCGCCATGATAGGGAGGTAACACTGCCCAACCGTTAAGCAGAGTGGCCCTCGGTAAAGTGGTAAACCACACCACCGAGGAAAGCTTGCAGTAGTATGGTAGTAAGGGCCAGAAAGAGGGCCCCAAAGAAAAATAGAAGTTCAAGCCAAGAAGTTGAGGCATAAATTTCCAATAGAAAGTGCAATGGTCCAAGCAGAGGCTTCCCTGAACCCTCGTGCAAGTGGAATCACTCCACTCTCAGTTCCAAAGGACTTAAAGAAGCCTATAAGATCTTATTTGACCGTCTCCTCAATTGCACATAAAAGGCACTATAGTAGAGGATGAGAGAGACTGGCAATATTCATTTTCCATTTGGTCTTTGATCATGTAGTTATTGAACAATTATGGTGTGGAATTACATTATCTTTGATCATGTAATTATTGAACAATTATGGTATGGAATTACATTATCTTTGATCATGTAATTATTGAAAAATTATCATGTGGAATTACAGTACTCTGGTATGTTTGAAGACTGTTGGGGATACGGATTCAGTTCTCTCATCAAGATAGTCATCTAAGACAACACTGCCTTAGTGATTTCAATTCAAAATCACAACAAAGACACAGGCAATTGTAGCATAAAGTGGAAGTAGGCACAAATGATCCCCCATTAATCCTCTGAGAGAAGTGAATGCAAACAAATAACAAATTCAACATAAACAGATAACCATGAAAGACAAATATGATGACACACAGATATACGTGAGGAAAACCCTTTCGGGTAAAAAACCCCATCTCTAAAACATTCAGGTCACTTGTATTATTCAGAAACTAAAACAGTTACAATACAAAGACAGAGCTATGCTCTTCAGGATATTACATCTTGTTCATCTAGAGAAAGATATACAGGCTACACAAACCAGAATCTCACACAGTTACAATGTCCTCATGATATACTGTGTGGATTCCCTTCAGCTCCTCTCAAATGACTGTCACAGCCAGCCTCACGGCTAGCCCAGCCACTTGGCCTCTCAAGTTCATATCTTACCAGATCTGAGAGACAAAGTGTTCACTGTTGAATAGCTCGAACACTCTCAGCCTCTCTCTGATATCGCTCATCTTTTTTGTCTCGAACTGCACACAAGATTATTTATAATTTTACACCATGTGCATACCTATTCAGCCCATCCCTGCTTGTAACGGTCAATAGGATAATAACTCTCCTACCTGCAAGCACCCATACTTCACTAATAACGTGCATCACTTATACAGCTGCATCGAGCAACACAATCATTAACTTGGCCCAGATGCATCTGTCAACCTTCCATCAATAATACAACTCTATTGCAATCAGGAAAATAACTCTCTGGCCAATGGGATCTCAAAGAACTTTCCATGTGTCACCAATCCATTCGTCTATTGCTTCTGACAGTCGGTCAAAATCGGTCCAACTTGAACAACTGAGTTTTGAGCTCATCCGAGCTCTTACCGTGATAGCACTGAGCTCATAAAAACTTGTTGCGGTATGGCGGTGAGCTCACTTGAGCTCACTTCGCCATTTACCGCACTACTGCAGCCTAGACCGTTTCACCTCGTGGTATGGTGGTAAGCCATCTGAGCTCCTTCGAGCTCTAGCCCAGGTCTTCACCGAGCTCTGACTTTTCCTTTGACTTCGGCCAACCAAATGCTGGCAACCTACCACGTGTCGCCCTGCCATTTTCCTTTCGCTCTAACATCGAGTCCAACTAGGTCAATATCTACCCCGAGCTCATCTGAGCTCCTACCGCGCTACTGCAGCCCTGACCAACACGCCTCACGGTATGGCGGTAAGCCATCTTGGCTGACCATAGGTGGTCATACTACGGCCACCGCAGTCAACCATCTCACTAGCCGCGGTATGGCGGTAACCGCCAGCTAGGCCGTTGGCATTCTTAACGCGACCACCGTAGTTACTCACTTGACTGGCCGCGGTATGGTGATAACTGCCAGCAAGGCCCTAGTGATCTTACCATGGCCACCGTGGTCAGTCACTTGACTAGCCACGGTATGGCGGTAACCGCCAGCTAGACCGTTGGTGGTCTTACCACAGTCAGCCACTTGACTAGCCATGGCATGGTGGTAACCGCCAGCCAGGCCGCTGGCAGTCTTAGCGCGGCCACCACGGTCAGTCACTTGACTAGCTGTGGTATGGCAGTAACTGCCAGACCCAACCACAGGTGGTCCCACCACACTACCGCGGTGAGTGGACTCACCGCCTATGGTATGGTGGTAACTGCCAAAACCAGTCAAAGTCGCCGCAGTAAAGGCATGAAACATGAAGGAAAATGCCAAGTCTAAAGGGGAAACAAGCCAGAACGTTGAGGCATAAATTCCCAACAATCTCCCACTCGCCGAAGACTTTTAGGCTTCCTCCAAGCATCCGAACAAGGACCAAAACTAGGCTTCCACGTTCCAACCAAGACCTCTGCAACGACATCAAAAAATTTCCGCCATTAGAGGCACCAGCTCCAAACACAAGAACAAAAATAATTGATCCTCCAGGCGACAAAGGAAAAAAAGAAGCAAACAACAAGGCACCACGTGAACATAGAAAACCATTCTCTAGAACAAGAAACCATCAGCTAGAATAGAAACCAAAAATGAACTACCCTCCATCCAACTGATCAAACCCATGCGACTGAAAACCAACACCCACAACTCATGCTGAAACATCCAACCACCCATACCTGAAAGGTATGATAACCAACATCAGACTCATGCCATCACATAAAACCACCCATATCAGCAACAAACAAGCACCCTGTGTCAACCAATCATAGACCAAACACATCCAGGTACTCCCATTGCAAGGGCACTATCTAGATGAGTGTAAACAAAGAATCATCACAAATGATCCAGGCATACCGAGTCCACCAACCCCTGCACATAGAAGAAGTAACCATGTAGTTATAAGGGAAACCCATTCTGATCTATACACCTGCAACCTCTTGCTGCAAGAAAATTTTATCTCATCAATCATCCATTGTTCTTTCAAGGTTCCATATTTGACTGAAGAAGGAAAACTCCTCGTGTCATCACTTGAGTGACAAACACATGACCACAAAAAAAAGTGACCATCACAGCTCCACAAACATCTAAAGCCATATGAAACAAACAGGTAGAACAAGACCAGATTAGAGAGAAACACCAAATCAAAATATGCCCTTCTACAAACCTTCTAAATGCCAGCTGTGGCAAGTATGGTCTTCTTCACATCCCAAAGGGAAATCATTAACAACACCCAGCAACACCATGGATGTAAGCATCAAGAAGATCAGACTAACCCATACACCATCTCCCGCCAGTCCTCAAAAGCATAAGGAGATACACAATGCTATCCATCTTCCATTCTGAATCCTCCAGAATCTTAAAACAACAACTCAAGATTCACACCAATGAAAGGTGAAGCATAAGACACCTAAAAAGTATAATGGAAAAATACCTTTCATAGGAACACTATCGAGCAGACCACGGAGAAAAGAAAACATGCTCATCCAAGATATACAAGTCACCGTGACTTACCCAAGAGCATTCTCCTTCAAGGTCTCTGTTGAATTCACATTCAACCAAGGTGTAGGTTTCTCGGACTTTCAGCTCTAAAAGCAACATTTTTATAAGAATTCTAGCCTCACCTTATTCTCCATGCATCCATGAGTATTAGTAACCTATCATCTCATGCTGACTCCAATTTGCAATACTGCAACAACCATGAAGTTCACTAGCATATGACCAATGCACTCAGAACGTAGAGAAACCCACCAGACCATTGTCAAAGCTCCAAACCTAGAACAAGAACTTATCATGACACCATGATCTTCACATCTCCATTAGGAGATACCATACTTCAAGTGAAATGTCCTTTGTCTTCAAGAGAAAAGCAACATGCCAAAACTATAATGCACAAGCAAGAGTATACATGACATAAAGCAAACAAACTCTAAACCAACATCACTTGTCAAGAACCACTAGCATCTCAGCCAAAACTAATAATGTCTTCCATGGCTCCAAGATGTTGCACACCTTCAAATAATGAACATGTAGATGCAAAAGAACACCGCAACTGCAACACCAAAGAAGGACACCAGTCATTGCTAAAGCTCCCACTGCAACGTGACACCGAGCTTTCCAAGCACCATGACTGACCACACCATGACTGTCAAAAGCTTACACTAACCAGTGTAACAAGCTCTCCATGACATCATGATTCACATGCTTCAAATCCCCATCACTGACTATTCAGGTACTCAAACACCATTCCTCCTCTCATCTCAAAACAACCACGCCAATTTACAAGTGACCACAGACAAGGTCAGCTAACAGATCTGCACCACACAGTTACAACCTCATGGATATAGACAGTCCACTTCTGAGTTGTCTCACAATAAACATGTAGGTAAGGATAGCCCACAACATTGCACAACTCATGGATGCAACCAAATGTAAACCCTGTAAATCTATCATCACACTAGAAACTACAAAATTGAGATAATCAAAGAGAACAACCAAAGCAGACAAGCATGACATAAACGCCAAATCAGAAATAGATCTAATTTGCTAGTCACATCCACAACTCAAGCACCATAGTCTAGGAAAGCATCACAGCATACCACAAGAATGCTGAAAGAGAAACTCATACCAACACTCCCATGTAGAGAAGACATCACACCTTCTCAAAGATTTTTTGAACTACAACTATATCATCCAGTCACACCCCAGAAGCCAAGATCTAGAAAATTGCAGACAACAGCTCCACACAAACACAGGTTTTCCTTGACTGTGCAAAACCTACAAAACCATAATGTTTATAAAATACCCACACATCTTCATATTCACTGCTCATTTGGATGAATCAGGAGTTTGCACACAACCATCACAGTTAACCAGAACAATGAAAGAACATGAAAATGCAACATAGACTTTTTAGGAAAATCTACACAAAACCTTCAGAGCCAAAGACATGAATCTGAACCATGCAAGTGCAAGAAACAAGCACACAGGAACAACAGGTCCATTTCAGACCAGTTCCAATGCCACAGTCATGCACAAGCACAAGGGAGAGCCAGGCTATCTAGAAGTTGCAGACCACCAAGCTCACTTCATAGCCTCCATGCAATCAGAGTACTAGAGAAACTGCCTTCAGTGCTAAGTCAAAAACCACCCAGCACAAGCACAACACTTTATAGTTGATCAACAACACACGCAAGTCCATACCGCCAGGGAGCCTCTCACATAGACGCCCAATATGAACACCACGCTTCGCTGCAACACAACCATAAGCACATCTCACGCCCTTTGCATCAGAAACTTTGCTGCGAGCCAGGAGCTTCAGACTATGTTGCCACAACATGACCAACTCCAGTCATCTCCAGCGTCTTTCAAAACTATGTGTTGAATCAATGAAGCACACACTTCCACTCACCGAAGGATCAATCACCAATCGAATTGTCCAGACTTCCTCAAGCTTGCTAGGCTAAGAACTCTTCACAAGAGAAATACCTAGAACTTCAGCAACCAGGAGAAGACTTTGATACCACTAGTTGGTATCATCAAGCCTCGACCTCCTAGAAACATGCTCCGATACCACTTGTTGTTATCATGAGCAAAAAGCTACTAGCTCTGATACCACTTATTGGGGATACAGATTCAGTTCTGTCATCAAGATAGTTATCTAAGAGAGTAGTGCCTTAGTGATTTCAATTCAAAATCACAACAAAGACAGACAATTGTACCATAAAGAGGAAGCAAGCACAAATGATCCCCCATTAATCCTCTAAGAGAAGTGAATGCAAACAAATAATAGATTCAACATAAATAGATAACCATGAAAGACAAATATGAAGACACACAAATATATGTGGGGAAAACCCTTTCGGGTAAAAAACCCCACCTCCAAAACATTCAACTCACTTGTATTATTCAGAAACTAAAACGGTTACAATACAAAGACAGAGCTATTCTCTTTAGGATATTACATCTTGTTCATCTAGAGAAAGATATACAGGCTACACAAACCAATATATCACATAGTTACAATGTCCTCACGAAATACTGTGTAGATTCCCTTCAGCTCCTCTCAAATGACTGTCGTAGCCAGCCTCATGGCCAGCCCAGCCACTTGGCCTCTCAGGTTCATATCTTACCAGATCTGAGAGACAAAATGTTCACTGTTGAACAGATCGAACACTCTCAGCCTCTCTCTGATATCACTCATCTTTTTTGTCTCGAACTGCACATAAGATTATTTATAATCTTACACCATGTGCATATCTGTTCAGCCCATCCTTGCTTGCAATGGTCAACAGGATAATAACTCTCCTACCTGCAAGCATCCATACTTCACTGATAACGTGCATCGCTTATATAGCTACATCAAGCCACATAATCATTAACTTGGCCCAGACGCGTCTGTCAACTTTCCATTAATAATACAACTCTCTTGCAATCGGGAAAATAACTCTCTGACCAATGGGATCTCAAAGAACTTTCCACGTGTCACCAATCCATTCATCTACCACTTTTGACAGTCGATCAAAAATGATCCAACTCGGCCAACCAAGTTTCAAGCTCATTTGAGCTCTTACCAGGGTACTGCTGAGCTCATAAAAACCTGTCGCAGTATGGTGGTGAGCTTGCCCGAGCTCACTCCGCCATTTACCACACTACCACAGCCCAGACCGTTTGCCTCATGGTATGGCGATAAGCCATCCGAGCTCTGACTTTTCCTTTGACTTCGGCCAACCACATGCTGCCAACCTACCATGTGCCGCCCTGGCATTCGCCTACCGCTCTGACATCGAGTCCAACTCTGTCAAACTCTACCCCAAGCTCATCTAAGCTCCTACCGCGCTACTGCAGCCCCAACCAACATGCCTCACGGTATGGCGGTCACAGCGTGGCCATTGCGGTCAACCATCTCACTAGTCACGGTATGGTGGTAATTGCCAGCCAAGATGCTAGTGGTCTTACCGCGGCCACCGTGGTCAGTCACTTGACTGGCCGCGGTATGGCGGTAACCACCAACCAAACCACTGGCAGTCTTACCGCAACCACCGTGGTCAGTTAATTAACTGGTCGTGGTATGGCGATAACTACCAGCCGGGCCGTTGGTGGTCTTACCACAGCCACCACAGTCAATCACTTGACTGGCCGCGGTATGGCAGTAACTGCCAGCTAGGTCACTGGCGGTCTTACCGCGGCCCCCACGGTCAGTCACTTGACTGACCGCGGTATGGTGATAACCACCAGACCCAACTACAAGCGGTCCCACCGTGCTACCATAGTGAGTGGACCCACCGCCTATGATATGGCGGTAACCGCCAAAACCTGTCAAAGTCACCGTGGTAAAGGTATGAAACATGAAGGAAAATGCCAAGTTTGAAGTGGAAACAAGCTAGAATGTTGAGGCATAAATTCCCAACAAAGACTACAGTCTTCTGCCAATAGTGACATTGTGTGATTGTTAAGTTGTAATGTTAATCTTGTCATCAAGGCTCCAATCCCTTTGGGGGTTAGTTTTTGACAATTTATATTGGGGAAGAGATCCTTCGTTTGTGACCTCACCGGTTCATAGCTCTGGGTCAAAAGCATTTACTCCTCTTAATTGAAAAAAAATACTACGTTCTTGCAAATTTCATGACACTTTTTGTTGCCATGTAAAATTTCATGGAAAAAAATGTCAAATTCCATCAAATAATGGTAGGAAATGCCACCTCAAGTCTTATTATTTATGGAAAACTTAAAAATGTAAGCACATGTAACTAGCACTTTCTATTGTGCAGACTGTAACAAAAGAATGTATTAAAGTTGAGCTTCATATTTCTTAAGAACACGTACTTTCAACAAACATTCCATTTCAATATCTGTTCATACGTTTCAAATAAAAAATGCACATAATAGTTGCAGGATGGAAAACACACTGGGTTGTGACTCACTTTTCAATTCTTATTCAATGACCGCTTTCTTTTAGGGACACTGTAATAGAACAATGTTTTCAACTTCACCTCCATAGTTTATGACAACCCTTACTTTCAGCAAACACTCCATTTCAATATGTGTTATATGTTTCGAACACAAAATGCACATAACCGTTGTATGATGGAAAACACACTGGGTTGTGACTCACTTCACAATTCTTGTTAAACAATGTATTGAAGTTCAAAACAACCCTTACTTTCAACAAACAATCTATTTCAATATTTGTTCATATGTTTTGAACAAAAAATGCACATAATAATTGCAGGATGGAAAACACACTGGGTTGTGACTCACTTCTGAATTCTCGTTCAATGACCACTTTATTTTATGCACACTGTAAGAAAACAATTTTTTCAACTTCACCTCCATAGTTTATGAAAACCCTTACTTTCAACAAACACTCCATTTCAATATGTGTTATATGTTTCGAACACAAAATGCACATAATAGTTGTATGATGGAAAACACACTGGGTTGTGACTCACTTCACAATTCTTGTTAAACAATGTATTGAAGTTCATAACAACCCTTAATTTCAGAAAATATTCCATTCAATATCTATTCATATGTTTCGAACAAAAAATGCACATAATAGTTGAAGGATGGAAAACACTCTGGGTTGTGACTCACTTCTCAATTCTCATTCAATGATCGCTTTCTTTTATGCACACTGTAACAAAACAATGTTTTCAACTTCACCTTCATATTTTATGACAACCCTTACTTTCAACAAACACTCCATTTCAATATGTGTTATATGTTTCGAACACAAAAAAAACATAACAGTTGTATGATGGGAAACACACTGGATTGTGAATAGCTTCACAATTCTTGTCAAACAATGTATTGAAGTTCATAACAACCCTTACTTTCAACAAACATTCCATTTCAATATTTGTTCATACGTTTCGAATAGAAAATGCACATAATAGTTGCAGGATGGAAAACACACTGGGTTGTGACTCACTTCTCAATTCTCATTCAATGACCGCTTTATTTTATGCACACTGTAGCAAAACAATGTTTTCAACTTCACCTCCACAGTTTATGACAACCCTTACTTTCAGAAAACACTCCATTTCAATATGTGTTATATGTTTCAAAAGCAAAATGCACATAACAATTGTATGATGGAAAACACACTGGATTGTGACTCACTTCACAATTCTTGTTAAACAATGTATTGAAGTTCATAACAACCCTTACTTTCAAAAGACATTTCATTTCAATATCTGTTCATACGTTTCGAATAGAAAATGCACATAATAGTTGTAGGATAGAAAAAATACTGGGTTGTGACTCACTTCTGAATTCTTGTTCAATGACCACTTTATTTTATGCACACTATAACAAAACAATGCTTTCAACTTCACCTTCATAGTTTATGACAACCCTTACCTTCAGCAGAACACTCCATTTCAATTTCCTCATACGTTTCCAACAAAAGATGCATGTAATAGTTGCATGATGAAAAACACATATGGCAGCCACTCATGTCTGAATTCTTATTCAATGACCACTTTCTATTATGCACACTGTAACAAAACATGCACAATAGTTCAAAATAGTTCAACTTAGCTCTAATGGTCCTATAAATACAGAAAATAGCTGCATTGGAGGTTGGTGGAGGAGGGAATTTGTGTAATGTAGTAGTGGATATGGAACAGATAGGAAAGCTCCCACTTGAAATAGGACATCTACATATAGTAATAACGATTATCCCTTTAAACAAAATCCAAGCCCATATAATTCACCTCCTCGCCATTCACTTCAGCCAATACAAAGACCACTTGGCTAAAAAGCGTCCCTTTTGCAACATTTGAATTGTTGCAAACTCATGCACTAGGAAATGCAAATTGGATAACTGGTTCAATTTGATTTTCATATACAACAAGAGATAGTGGCAGCCTTTCGTTTCCATTGCTCAACAATTTGGCTGGTGATTGTTGAGTTGTGGAGGAAATGGTATGGGCTTGTATTTTTTTTAAAGGGATAATCATTACTCCTGTATGTAAATGTCCTATTCGAAGTGGGATATTTCTTGTATGTTCTATATCCACTACCGCATTACACAGATTCCCTCCTCCACCAACCTCCAATGCAACTATTGTTGTGGCATCTTAAAATTTTATCAGTTGTGCAACAACACCTTTGATTTGACTTATGAATTGTGCAACAACACCTTTGACATTTGACGTTTATCAGTTGTGCAAAAAGACTTTTCACTTTTGACCTATTAGTAGTGCAACAACACCTTCCATTGCTATCTTTATTTTATCAAATTTTTTTCTTTTAGATTGCAGCTCTCTCCATACAACATTAAGCTCCTTTTCTTTTCACCGTGACAACCTCTTCTTGTGTTTTAATTCCTTTTCTAACTAGTTAATTATAGTGTTTGGTTGTTCTGCTCCACTTTGAGCATTTCCAATTATTGTTTTTGTAGTGTGTTTACGATTAGAGAATGCAAATGTTTCTTTTTGCAAGCTCGTTAGGGAACTTCTCTACCTTTTTGGATAAGACTTTCATGCCTCCACCAAACTGATTCTATTTTTTTGCACTTAGATATGGTATTGCCTTTTCCTTATCATCCATTTGCAATTGTATTTGTTCCATGGAAATGCTAACTGATAGAATGCTTGTGTTGATTTGTTCAACTCCACTTAGAGCATCATGTCTCTATTTCTTTGATTGCACAAATTCATACACAATAGAAAACTTTTCGAGTTAATCCACTTCTGTATTGCCATTTTCCCCTTGCACATACTATACATGCTCCTTCCCTCCCCTTCTCATGAGAAGGAACAACCTCTTTAGTCAATATATTATCTATCTTGTTTACTTTGGTTTGCTTCTTTTCAAGTGTTTTTAGAGCAGATTCCTTTTTTCCACTTCACTTTCCAATATGTCCTCGTATTTTTTATTACTACCATGTCATACAATTCTCATAACAAATATTTTTTGGATTGTGTCGGATTTATTTCAGGTAAAGGGATAGAGTTTTCAATGTATTGAATACTTTGAAATGATAAAGGGACACACATGTGGTAATGAAGTTTTCATGTTTATGGACATTTCAATATGAAGAACATCAAACATATGTAATACAAAATATCTTTAATTCAAGAGTAGTGTTTTAAAATAGTAGATCTGGTTATACAACTGTGTGTGGGTTGTTGTTTTTTCAACACCCTATGTTTTACAATATGTAGTTTTAGAAAATAGTATTCATGTATTAAACAATAATAAATAGTAATAAAGAGTGATAAAAAAATAGAGTAATAAACACTAATAAACAACAATACAAAATACCATTCACTCCAATGTAGTGTTTGAAAATAATACATAATAAAAGTCAAAGTTTTAGTTTCCATTTTTCATTTAACAAGCCTTTCCACATCTTAATCAGATTCACTCTTTACATTTTTTTTTTTACATTTGTGCCCTCATTGGAACGGCAGGGGCATTCTGCGCCAAGCCACTCAATAACCCTTTCATCATTTGTTGGAACTGGTGTGGGGTGGTCAAGTAGTGTGTGGAGGGCAAGATGCATATCCCGTATGCCCACTTCAATGTGTGGCTCAACAACATGACCATGCAATCGCATTTCTTGGTCAAAAAAATGATCACCCTGATGCTCTATGTTGCTGCTAAATGTTTCTTGAACACACCTCATATTCGAGGATGTTTGAAGCAACGAATGTGGGAAGATTCCACCAATGAGGTCGAAACCCTAATCGACATCATATATTTCCAAAGCTTCGTCAAAATATTCGTGATTGACCACATGGCTCCAAACATATTTTGCACAGAGAATTTGAACTAGAATACAATTTTTCAGCAGGTCCACAGAGTTTGACAGGAGCTTGCAAGCTACATCGGCCTCTGAATCAGGGAGTACAAGTTCAGTGGGCTCCAGAAATCTATCAACCTTGTGAATCGCATCCTCCAGCGTCTGAAAATTGAATTTGAAAGCACAACACGGCCTCTCCATACTGAACGAACTGTCATTGTCTTCCTGATTGTTGTGGGGAACTTGCTTGATGTGAATTCTAAAGTTCAACATTTCTAGTTGTACTATGAAAAATTAAAAAAAGGGAAAAAAAATCAGTAACAAATAGCACTGCAGGAATCTACATAAAAACTATTATTTACTTCCAACTAGTGATTCAACCACTTGTTGAGAAAACAAGTAAATATCGCAATACATTCATGAAAACAAAAGATCTTAGTTACATGAATCTTATTTTGTAAAACTACAGATTGGAAAACACAAGGTGTTATGAAAACTGCAACCCACTCACAGTTGTATAACCAAATCAACTATTTTCAAACACTACTATTGAATGAAAGATATTTTGTACAACATATGTTTGATTTTCTTCATATTGAAATGTCCATATACATGAAAACTTCATTACCACATGTTTTTCCCTTTATCATTTCAAAGTATTCAGTACATTGAAAATTCTATCCCTTTGCCTGAAAGAAACCCAACATAATCCGAAAAATATTTGTTATGTGAATTGTATGACATGGTAGTAATAAAAAAAATACGAGGACATATTGGAAAGTGTGTATTGAAAATAAGGAATCTGCTCTAAAACACTTGAAAAGAAAAAGACCAAAGTAAATGAGATAGATAATGTATTGACTGAAGAGGTTGTTCCTTCTCGTGAGAAGTGGAGGAAGGAGCATGTGTATTATGTGCAAGGGGAAAATGGCAATGCAGAAGTGGATTAACTCGAAAGGTTTTCTATTGTGTATGAATTTGTGCAATCAAAGAAATAGAGATATGATGCTCTAAGTGGAGTTGAACAAATGAAGGCAATCATTCTATCAGTTAACATTTCCATGGAGAAAATACAATTGCAAATGGATGATAAGGAAAAGGAAATACCAGATCTAAGTGAAAAAAAACATAATTAGTTGGGTGGAGGCATGAAAGTCTTATTCGAAAAGGCAAAGAAGTTTCCTAAAGATCTTTCGAAAAGAAACATCTGCATACTCTAATCGTAAACATGCTGCACAAAAAATACTTGGAAATTCTCTAAGTGGAGCAGAACAACCAAACACTATAATTAACTAGTTAGAAAAAGAATTAAAACACAAGAAGCTTTCATGATGAAAAGAAGAGGAGCTTAATGCTGTTCGGAGAGAGTTGCAATCTAAAAGATAGGAATTTGATAAAACAAAGACAACAATGGAAGGTGTTTGATGCACAACTAATAGGTCAAAAGTGAAAGGTTTTGTTGCACAACTGATAAACGTCAAATGTCAAAGGTGTTGTTTCACAATTCATAGGTCAAAATTCAAAGGTGTTGTTGCACAATTGATAAAAGTTTAAGATGCCACAACAATAGCTGCATTGGAGGTTGGTGGAGGAGGGGATTTATGTAATGCGGTAATGGATACAAAACAAACATGAAAGCTCCCACTTTGAATTGGACATCTACATACAGGAGTAATGATTATCCCTTTAAACAAAATCCAAGCCCATACCATTTCCTCCATAACTCAACAATCACCAACCAAATCACTGAGCAATGGAAACACAAGGCTGCCACTATCTCTTGTTGCATATGAAGATGAAATTGAACTAGCTATCCAATTTGTATTTCCTAGTGCATGAGTTTGTAGCAATTCAGATGTTGCAAAGGGGACACTTTTCAGCTAAGTGGTCTTCGTATTGGCCAAAGTGAATGGGGAGGAGGAAAATTATATGGGATTGGATTTTTTTAAAGGGATAATCAACTTGCTGCCCATCAAAAGGAAATGCAAGATTCTTAGAAGCATCTACTGACATCCCCCATTGTCTTTTCCAACCTATAATTATCAGTGCATTTTGATTTACCATCATATCATGATTTTGAAACCTAAATTTTAGTCCACCGAAGAGTTGTAATAAATGTTTTAGGTGAGTTTCATGAAATTGTTAAGGTCTAGAAAATACAAGAGTTTCATGAGAACCATTCTGTGTACGTATAAGTGCAAGTTGGAAAACACTGCGTGAAATACAAAATACAACCCACTGTATTTTCCAGCCTGCAATATGAAGGTGGACTTAAATACATTGTTATAGTGCACAAAACAGAAAGTGATCATTGCAACAAGCCATTTTACTTTCAGACAAATTATTTGTGCTCGTGCATTTATCAAACATCGAACGATACATTTGAAGACCATAGTAATATAAAATGTATATATGCTTCGAGGTGTGTATGATATTCCATAGTGGGATGGGGTATTCAAGATCTAAATCTTAATCAAGCGAGAAAAACCATAAACCTACCATTCAAACTTATACCCAACTTATGTCACCATCCATGCCATCCTTTTCGTCCATTGACAAGGGAACCCAAAATGTCTTTCATGTTGAACCAACAACTATCCATCCTATTTCACCAAAGGAGCACCAAAATTCAACCTGTAAGGAATACAATACCCAATGCCAAATTCTATTTCACAAAATGGTAGTTGTAGTATTCTATTTCCACCCACTTTCACCTCATCCATCCCATGTTTATCCAGCTCATCTATTCCATGTTTTTCCACCTTCATAACACCTATAGAAATTCAACCATGTCACACACTTAACCTCACTGATCGAAAGCATGGCATCATAGGTGCCCCTTTTATGTGAAGATCAAAATACTCCCTCTCATGATCCTAGTTCATCTCATCATTCCATTCCATGTCATGATTCCATACAATCTCATGATCAAAGTATGTCAACTCCATACCATAATTGTCATGTATAAATTCATTAAAAAAAGATTCCCATCCATTCAATAAGTCAAGACCCCCAAGGTATAAGAATTTCCCTCAGATCTCATGATAATCCTAAACTTTCACAAGATCTCATTCATGAACCACAAACATATAAGCTTAGTTCATCCACCTTTATAAAAGTTGGTTTTCCCCTATAATACCACGCACCTTCATGAGTTCCATTTACCTGCACATCCTAATATTAAAACACATGTAATCTCTTACGGCCTTGGCTGCATACCTCCTTGTTAAGACATTGGTAGCTCTATCAAACACAAAAGGCCTCCCTTTACATCAATACGTCCACCTCCTCCATCATATTCACCATATATTGTTGGACCGCATCCACAAACCCTTCCACCCATCATGGCCCCATATGTTCCTAATGCATATCCATAGGTGCACTTTCAAGAACAAAAAAGGCACATACCCTTGAATTCATTCCAACAGCTTCCACTTCAAAATCCTCTCATTTCATAAAATCCCTCTATGGTCTATCCAAGAAATTGGGATACCAAACGAGAAATGCATAAATCGAAGAATCCACTTAAACCTAAATATCATCACGTCTCAATAAAAAGACATGCCCAAAAAAAGAAAAATATGCTCCAAAATCAAAAGCAAAGCACTTCCAAAAAAATGGAAGGTGGCTACTAAGAAAAAATGAAAGGGCTATAAAGAAAATCAAAAGTGGAAAGAATGTGGGTTCGAAAGCAAGCAAAAAAATGCATGCATTCAAAATAAAAAAATAAAAATTGGTATCCCTACTTGCTAATTTGAAAGAATCCATTATTCCACCATCATCCATCCCTCCACTATTCATCCTCCAAATCCGTTTTCCGTCCTTATATGCCCAACTTTATTATCCCAACCCACTCTCAATCCTTCAACTTTCACCACCCTTAAAGGTGTGTGCCAATGTTGTTCTTGCCCACATTCCCTCATAAAGACTCCATTCCATACTTCCATCCAAGTTTCATCCCCCATTCCATAGCTTTAACCCAATCCTTTGCATGAATCCTTAACTCCCTTATGCCTACCCCTATCCATTCCATTATCTTTGCCAATTTTCCTACCAACGTCTTTAACTAGGAACATGTTAGCCATGGTCTATAAGAAACATTTAGTTGGTAGGGTACTATGTTCCACAAAGAGACAATTGAGTCCTCCATTCATATCCATACACCTTCATCAACTTCCATTTCCATGGCCATTCATGTCACTAGCTTTCACATCCATACACATACCCTTGCTTGTACACTTGGGGGCAAGACTTTTTCATTCATATGATACATTATTGATTATCCTATTTCCACTTAGCCATCATATTCATTCATTTATATTCCATTCTATCCACCTTATCCATCCATCCACCTTCCTTTGATTTTGTCAGCCTCCTACAATGATTTTAACAACTAGATCCTTACAACCATGATTCAGAGATTGGACATTTGACCTGAATAGCTATCTTAACCACCATGAAGGTACATTTAAATTTTCAACCCAGGGACATGAACTTGAAATGGGTTAGTATAATATGTGCACTAGGAATTTCAAAGTAGTCATCTTCATTCTACAACTAAGAAAGTCTTAATGTTGAAAGTAAACTGCATGAAAGGAAAAAAAGAAAATGTTGAACATCACTCGATCAAATCCAAATTGATTATGCATAATAGGAAGGAAAACTGTTCATCAAACCAAAAACTACTCTACCCGTTTTAGGTGCAGGAACAATCATAGAATGGAATTCTAGTGACTGTAGGAATAGTCAATGCCATAATCTTTACTAGGTAGGAAACACAAAATAACACTAATATAACTAGACTAAAGGAATAGATTACTCACCAAGTGGGCCCCCTTAGATGAGTATCCTCTAAACTAATGAAAACTTAGATACTCAACTCAAAATCTTATTTCATTCATCAGAAAAATGTAATTACAAATGTATGGCTGATTATCAGCTTGTACAAGAAATTGGTGATCAACTCACTAACTCGCTAGCTCGAGGAAGGAGTATTCGAGCCTTATTTATCAACTAAACAAAGACATCAACTCCCACTAACTAATAGGATGCCATTTAGGGAAAATAAGAAGAAAGTGGAAGGAGCGGTTATGCATGCAGGGGAATCCGTTCGGACATGCATGCCCAAATGTGGACTCGACCACTGCAGTAACACCCGCAACGCTCAATGCCATTAAATATCGGTGCAAGGCAATTGCATGTGGCTGACATGGGAATATTTTGTCATCATCTTTAGTTGACCTTCATCCGACTCCTCAACCTGACCGACTGGTGGTTGCATTTCTCAACTTAGTATTTCAATCATTTTTGCAAAGTAATGCCAATACACATAATAACTACATAATCATAACCACCTTAAAGAATATTAATCAATCACATGAAAAATAGATATAGATGGTCCAAATAATAGGTAAATATCATTAAAACCAACATAAATGAAATTAGTCCCAAGTGTCTTATGACTGAGAGAAACTATATAAAAGTCCCAACATAGAATATCAAAGTCTATAATAATTTTAGCAAATAAAAAGAGATTCTATCCCCCCAACTAGGCCAAAATCTAGACTCATCACTCCCCCCAACCTAACGTTTTGTTGGTCCTCCAGTAGGGGAAGAGTTATGATTTTTCTTTGTTAAGGCCCTGAATTCTATGACTAATAGCTATCCAATGTCGGTGTCTGTCGTGGGTGAATCAAGATTCCAGTAAAATCCTCCCAACTTATCAAGTCTCCTCCATCATTGTTGTTCGTCTACAATGTCATACCTATAGAATCTAAAATTAGGCACAGGCCATAGGAGGGTAGGTGGCTAAAAAGTTAGGGGAAGCCATTCTTGCCCCCTGGTTTTGCCAAGCTGGATGTATCTCCCAATTCTCTTCAGTGCAACAACATAGTTGTGGAAAGAATGAGGCTCAACCTATTTTAGCTCATCAGTCAATAGGTTCGATCTTTGGGATAGATATCCCCTCATAGTATCTTTTTTTTTTTTTTTACTTCATACTCATTGTAAACAGCTTCAATCCAAGGCATAATTCTATTACCATAGCTCGGCCTAAAGAGAAATCTATTCCAATATGTATAAATGTCTTTGGGGTTCTTCGATTCAACCCTGATGGCTAGAGGAATACTAGATTCCCTCTTCTTGTAAGCATTGTGTTGTTCACCCCAAATGATCTCATTTTGTACCTAGGACATAAATGCTCTCAATTGTATGTCTCCAACATAAGGCAATGGGATCCAGTCTTGGTCTTTTGGGACAACAAAGTTGTGTAAATAAAATTCACATAACAAATTTTTCATTTCAAAGGAAGCAATTATGTAGGCATTGAAAAATTTGGCAGGAGTTTCAATGGAGGGGTTCAAACCTAGGACAATTATTTACATTCTAAAGGAAAGGTATTTCTCCTTCAAGTGCAAAGCATAAATCCTTGGGGGGTTTTGTATTCCAAGATTTGTGGCACCAGAGTTGCAATGACGCTTACCCTTTCCTTCAGGAAGATAATTTCCTCATTCTTTTCTTTGATCATCTCATCTCTTTCTTGGATTTCCTTTTTCAACCGTTTCTTCTCCTCCTTCCATTCATCCTCTCTTCTCTGTATTTTTTTCCATAAATTTAAAATAGTTGTATGTACTGAAAAATCAGGAGGCTTATGGATTCCTACCAGGATTTTCGTAGATGGTTGCTTCTCGTACAGAACAATCTACATAGATTCAGGATTTTCCATTGATTCAGGCAATTAAGGTATGATTCCTCTTTCCTCGTTCTACTATAGGGCCTCTTATTCTTCTTTTGGTGGTGGCTGTAGGAACTCCTGATCTATGTCCTAATTTTACAGTAGGAATTCCCACTCTCGGTCTTGCTACAGGAACTCTTGACTTTCTTCATGTTCTTGAGTCTCAACTTCTTCTGCAATGGCAGCAAGATCCACTAGGGTCATTTTTGCTGCCTTTCTGAACACATCCTCTTCTTGTACATTCTCCTGCTCTATTGGAGCATCTGTTCTTTCACACGATGTCCCACCAAGCTCAGAATTGACTGGCTTCAATTTATTGAGAGGGATTTTTCATTTTCCTTTGGTTGTAGGATGAATAGTGCTAGCCCTCCTTTTCTTAGGGCTTGGCGCCTCTTTTTGTGCAGATTGCATTTTTCTTTTCCTTGCTTTTTCCTCTCTTTTGTGCTCTTGTTTTTATTACAGTTTTTAGCGAAACATCATCATCATCAGAATTTGATGAAGAATTTTCTTTTTCATTCTCATTATCAAAGGAACTAACATTTATAGTCTTTTATTCAATAGGGGAATCCACACGAGCACCAGAGGTCGAAGCACCAGGGGTGCCTTCGGTCGTGCTCAATTTTCTACTAGACCTTCGTGGCTGAGGTGAAACCCTAGGCTGAGATGGTTTAGGTCTATACTACTCAATGTTCACAAAATCATCCCAGGCCATTCTAGGTGTCATATCAAGTAGAGATCTTATAACCAACAATTTAATTAGACAATGGTGGGATACAAAGTTTTCCCTACCTTTTTGAGTTTATGCTACCATAATGGAGAGAAGGTTGTATAGGACATTGGGCACGTTCATGTTTCTCCCGTGCCTCAAATGGCTCAGCAATTTGAAGTGCACTGAATGAAGGTTCGACAATCGACCTTCACAGGTGATATATCTGATGATGTGTACGGCTGCCTGCTTCCATGGCTTTGGTAGAGAGAGTCTCTTAGCACCCTTCTTGTCAATTGTGAGTGGAGGGTCACCATGCATTGTGAATATGGCCCTGGCTGACCTAGCATCCTTAGAAATAGGGTAGGGTTCATCGTTAGCTAGCAGCCCTGAAACTTTTGCAATTCGTTCTTCATTCGCTATGACCTCTAGTCCTTTCACTATGGCCTTCCCGTCTGAAAATGTTTGAGCAAACTCCAATGCAATACCCTCATCAAAACCATCCAACTTCAAAAAATAATCTAACCAACCACAATTCTGAAATTCGGCTAAGCACATTGCATCTTGTAACAAAGAATCATGAGTTGAGGGCTCATTCCAAATTAATCTACCTCCCATTGTCTCAACTTGTCACACTGCAAAATTACCTCTGTAATTCTCAAATTCTTTCCTATTTGCTTGCTGGGTGAATAATCGACTAAATTTCCTTCACTCTATTTTTAGCAATTACCACTTGCATTTCAAAATTATGATAGAGTTAATAATAACAGAAATGGTAATAAAAGGTAATCATAATGCGAGGAAATGGCGGAGGAAGTTTAGTGTCACATCACACATGTGAGTCGTCTCTCATTTTAAATTTTGAATCATCTCAGCAAGATTTGCTGACATAGACAATCATGTATCGGCATGTGGCAATATTTCTACATCTTTCTTACCCCTTCGCCCAACCTAAATTTGGACATGTGTCCACACATGCGGGATGGCAATATTGTTTTGATAGGGGATTAAAGAGAATTATGTGAATGACCATATTATTGTACAGTGATTAAATGAAATGCTCTAAACGATAATTAAGAATACAATTAATGTGCATGTATCTAAGTGTGTACAAACATTATTGGAGAGAATTCATTTCAACGATCAGGGAGGAAGTACTGCTTGTGTTGGTGAGCAATAATTGAGCAATTAATGACGATGAGGTGGAATGGTGTGAGGTGAAAATAAATGATGGAAGAGAGAAAGGTGGTATGGATGGGCGAATGGGTGGATGGGTGAAGAAATGGATTTCTACAATAGTAGAAATATTTATTATGAAATGCAGGTACCTCATTTAGTCGGAAGGAGGGACACTAGGTCCACTGCCTTCAGGTGTAGGAACTTCGTGGCTGCAGGAACTATGCTCGGGCATTGTGTGTTGGATAAACTATTGCAGGAACTCTTCCTTTGAAGCTGGCCTATGATATAGTCTGAGACGGTGCCCATTCACTAGTAATTTGAATTTCACAAGGTCAATGGTTGTGAGTTGCACATCTCCATTGGGAAAGACCTTGGCAACTTCATATGGCCCTAGCCATCTTGTTTGTAATTTACCTGCATTATCCTTGTATCATGAATCATAAAGTAATTCCTAGTCACCTGGCTGAAATTTCTTCTCTTTGATAAATCTATCATGCCATTTGACTCTTTGATTTTTCACAAGTTTAGTATGGTGCAATGCAGATTTCCTCATCTCATCCAATTCATTCAGCAACATAATCCATTCTTTATGTGCCTAGGAAATTTCCATCCCCAACTCCATAGAATTTATGAGAGTCTTGTGCTCAAATTATATAGGCATCATGGTTGTTTTCTCATATAGTAGCTGAAATGGGGTGAAGACTATAGTTGTCTTCCAGGTGGGTCCTATAAGCCCAAAGTGATTCTGATAATCTATTTGCCCAATCCTTTTTGTGAATATACACTGTTTTGGTGAGGATGTTCTCAATCTCTCTATTTATCACCTCAACTAGTCCATTTTCTTGAGGGTGATAAGGAGTGGATTTCATGTGCCTGATGTTATATTCATTAAAAAATGTTGTAACAAGGGCTGATGTAAATTGAGTGCCTTGATCAGTTACTATTTCTCTTGGTACCCCATATCTTGTGAAAATTTCTTCATAAATAGATTTTGCAACTTTGTTGTCTCTTGCATGCTTCATGGCTTTGACTTCTACCCACTTTGTTACATAATCAGTGCACACTAAAATATAGGACTTACCATTGGATGGATTATCAATGGGTCCCACAAAGTCCAAACCCCACTTGTCAAATGTAGTTACTACTACTTGTGGATAGAGTGGCATCTCATCTGACTTTGTTGGTCTACCCATTCTTTGGCATTTATCACATCTCCTAGTATAACTTCCTACATCTTTGTATAATGTAGGCCAATAGTATCCTGTGTTCAATATTTTCATTACTATCCTTTTAGCTGCAAAGTGGCCTCCATAGGGTTCATCATGGCATGCATGCATAATTTCATAGGTCTCATCTTCCCTCACACACCATCTCATAACGTGATCTAGTCTAGTATAAAATAGGCATCTACCTATCCATGAAAAAGGGAATGATTTTTCAATCAACACTCTTCTCTCTTTTGGGGAGAAGTGAGGAGGAACTCTCCCTGTCACAAGGTAATTGGCTGTCAACATACCAAGGTGTCTGCACACTAATGAAGAATAGATGCTCATGAGGAAAGGAGTCATCTATGGCTTGACTATCTTTTGATGTGGTTAGCCTTCAAAGAAAATCTGCTACCACGTTTGCCTTCCTTAATTTGTCTACAATAGTTATGTCAAATTCTTGCATTAATAACAACCAACTAGCTAATCGTCCTAAGATTAGGGGTTTATTTATCAGGTATCTAATGGCTGCATGATCAGTGTACACAAATTTGATAGCCCATTATATAGTGCCTAAATTTGTTCAAGGCATAAATTACTGCCAACATTTCTTTCTCTGTGACTGTGTAATTGAATTCAGCTCCCTACAAGTTTTTACTAATAAAATAAATGGAATTTTCAATAGCTTATGCTTTTTGCCTTGGATTGCTCCTATTGCATAATCCGATGCATCAGTATGGATGTGGAAAAGGATTTCCCAATTTGGTCCCTTAAGTACAGGAGCATGAGTTAGAGTTGTCTTTAAATTAGAAAATGTTTTATCACAACTTTCTGTCCATGGAACTCAACATCTCAAGTCAAGAGACTATACAGTGGGGTTGCTAGTTTTCTAAAATCCTTGATGAAACATCTATAGTAGCCTGCATGACCTAATTAAATCCTAATATCCTTTTATTTTGTAGGTATAGGCAGATTTTTTATTACCTCAATTTTGCAGGATCAACTTGAATGCCAAGGTGGGAAATGTAGTGGCCAAGAACTTTACCTTCCTGCATCGTCATGAAGCACTTTTCACTATTTAATGACAAATGTTGATCCTCACATCTCTGTAGAACTTTCTTCAAATTATCTAATGCTTCATCAAAGGTGGCACCATAGGTAGTAAAATCGTCCATATAGATCTGCATGCAGTCAAGGGAGATATCTGAGAATATGTTGATGACTGCTCTCTGGAAAGTGGCAGGTGCATTGCATAACCCAAAGGGATGTAAATAATAATAGGCATATGTCCCCCAAGGACATGTAAATTTAGTCTTCTCTTGGTCTTCTGGTGCAATTTGAATATGATTGTATCCACTGAATCCATCAAGAAAAGAGAAGTATTTTTTTCCTGCAAGAGAGTCCAGGACTTGATCTACAAAAGGCAGGGGAAAATGATCCTTCGTAGTGGCAGCAATAAGTTCCCTGTAGTCAACAAAAACTCACCATTCTCCTCCCTTTTTGGGCACAATTACCAATGGAGACACCCACTAGTTGTCTAAAATAGGGTAGATAAATCTTGCATCTAGCATCTTTTGTAGTTTTATTTTGACAATTTCTCTCAAGGAAGGGTTGACTCTCCATTGTGGCTGCCTTACAAGTGTACATTCATCTTTAATATATATTCTATAAGTGTAGATATTTTGATCTAATCCCTTCATGTCATGATAATCCCAGACAAATTCTTTTTGATGTGCTTTCAGCAAGTTTTCCAATATCAACTATTGTCCCTTATTCAATTTACTATTGATGTTTAGATATCATCCTCAAACACCTATACTTGTGTGACTAGTTCTATCATAGTTGCTTCATTAATACAACGTATCTTAAGTTCAAGTGGAAACATTGTGTGAAACATACCTGTTGCTGTAGGAATTTTATCTGCCAGAAGAGTGGTTGCAGGAAGTCTATCAACAGGGACAGTGGCTGGAGGAAGAGTGGCTGCAGGAAGATCATGCAAAACTGACAAAAGTGTTTGTTCAATTTCTGCAGAACCAAAAACATAAGTGGATGATGCTTCCTCTTTTTGACACTAGTTCTGAATGGTACTAGATAACACCTCATCCTCATCTTGAAACTGCAGGAAAGGACTTCTTCCGAGCATCATGAGCTGCACCACAGAGTTGACGTCTTTGGCTTCTTCACTAATATGTGGCCATACTAATTTTTCTACAGTGTGGGATGGCTGAGAAGGAGGATAAAAAACAAGATTTTTAGTGCTCATACCATAAAAAATGGTCATGTCACCTTAGTGACATCCAATATAAGTGTCTGCAGTTGCTAACCAGGGCTGACCAAGGATAAGTGGATATCCTCCCAGTGTAGCTTTAGGGGAAAGAACCATGAAGTCGTCTAGATACTCCCAAGAATCTAGGATCACCACAAGGTCTTCTACTATGCCATCAGGCATGACAGTGGAACTATTAGCAAGCTGCAGTACTGTAGGAGTGGACCTCTCATATTTGCAATATTCAGCTGTTGTAGGATATCTTTAGTCATCACATTGATTTATGCACCTAAGTCAATCAAATCATTCTTTATGTTCATACCATTTATAACAACTTCAACTACAGGGCTACCTAGATCACTGTACTTAGGAATAGTTACTTTTCCAAGCATGATGTCAGCAAGCTACCATGTAGTGGGGTCCTTCTTTTTCCTACCTGGTTCCTTGAGGCATGCTTCCTTGATTTCCTTTCCATAGATAGGGACATATTTTATGGCTTGGAACAGTGGTATCTAGACACATATATGCTTTAGTTGATCTAGGATATCAGAACTAGTTTCCTCCTTTCTTTCTTTTTCTTGGAAGCTTTGAATCACTGAGGGAACAATGGTTCTTGTGTTGACTGCTTTGCTAGAGCTATTTTAGGAGTTTTAGTTGCACAAGGCTAAATGAGATCAGTCAAAGATTCTTCTTTCTCTTCCACAAGGAGCTTAGTGATAATGGGGGTGGAAGGAGTTGACAAAGTTATTCCTGAACATAGGTGGATGTCACTTAAACTCACAACATGTGTAGGAAATTGATTTGGATGAAATGAATATACAGGCTGCTATTGTGGTTTATTATTTGGGTTGGGTGTGGGTTGGGTTGGTAACTGGGTAGGTTTAGGTACATTTTCACTTGGATTAGCAGGAGGGGGCATTATAGCAGGTTGTTGGGTTTGAGAAGATGGTTGCATATAGCTAGTGGTTTGGTTTGGCCATTGTTGGCCACCTCTCCATTAAGATGTTTGTTGCCAGTTTCCTGGAGGTTCTTGCCAAGGTCCTTGAAACTGTTGCCAATTCCCCTGAGGGTGCTGCCATTGACGTGAGGCATTTTGATAATTGGACCAAGTATTGGGTGGGTTATTCCAAGACTGGGGTGGGTATCGTCCATAGTTGGATGGACAAGGTGGTTGCCACTAGTTACCAGATGAATAAGACTTAAAATATGATCGAGTAAAAGATAATGGGTCTGGTGGCATACCTTGTCTTGAAACCCATGGCCTTTTCTATGCAACAAAGTAGACTTGGTCTTCCTCAGTTTTGATTGGTTTGAACTCAGGTGGAATCTATTTGTTGTCAATGCTGGCTATCACCTTACATCTACAGTTCCTCTTCTTCTGTCTACAATGAGGGAAATATTTTTTCAGTATTGCCTTTGTGTCCTCATGTTTCTTATTAGCCTGAAGTGTATCCAAATGAGTAGCTAGATTGTTGATTATATCCTGCTTGAAATCTACCAACAAATTAGTAATCTCCATCCTTGAGACTCCACTGTTGGATGTCTTACCCATAAAGGATTATTAGGCTCTTCCTTTCTTTGAAGCTTCCCTAGAATAGTTCTGACATATCTTCTTGATATCATCCCAAGGGACTTGATTGATATCTCCTCTTGCCATCAGGTCCAAGGCATCAATGCAGATTTCATTGATTCCTCTCAAGAAAAGCAACTTTTTTGACTCTTCATTAAGTGTATGATGTGGGGATTTCTGCAGGCAAAACATAAACCTTGAAATGAAGTCTTTCAAGCTCTCATCTTCATTTTTTTGCATTCTAAAAATGTCACCTCCTCTCATGTCACTACCCCTGCAATATTCCTTGTATTTCTCAATAAATTTTGTCTTCATATCTTCCCAAGTTCTCACAGTATTCCTACCAAGGATCATAAACCATCTCAATGCAACTTCTTTTAGCGTACTAGGAAATAGCTTGAGTCTATGGGTGTCAGTGGTATAGTCACAACTTTTACAAAGTATATCAAATTCAAACAAGAAGGTATCAAGATCTTTTGTAATAAGCCCATAGAATTTAGTAAGGACCGAAGTAGGGATATTTTTGAGGTTATCCACTTCATTCTGTTCAGCAATGGGTGAAGGGAAAGTTGGTTGGTTCTGCCTATTAGACCTATCTCCATTTGCATCAACCATGCCTACTTGATGAAATTCCAAAATAAGGGGCTCTTCAATAGGATTTTGATCTTCAAGGGAAACTTCTTAACTGGTCAAGTCAGGGAATATATCAGCAAAGGGTTGTGGCTCTTCTTCTTCATCTCTGGGAAGATTTGGAAGCTCTACTAGCTAAAATGGCTCAAGATTATTAGGAAGGAATGTCCCATAAGCATCTCTTCTTCTTCTATGCATGCGATATCAACTCAGTATCAGCCAACTCACACAAAGAATGGGTAGGGAAAAATAGTGGATCATAACTTCTATCACTAAGAGAAAATTCCAGAAACACTACAACAGAAAAACTATCAATGACTCCAAAGGACTTCCTAGTTTGACACCATCCCTGACAATGGTGCCAAAAATGTCGACCTCCTACAATGATTTTATCAACTAGGCCCTTACAACCATGATTCAGAGATTGGACATTTGACTTGAATAGCTATCTTGACTTGAATAGCTATCTTAACCACCATGAAGGTACATTTAAATTGTCAACTGAGGGACATGAACTTGAAATGGGTCAGCACACTATGTGCACTAGGAATTTCAAAGTAGTCATCTTCGTTCTACAACTAAGAAATACTTAATGCTAAAAGTAAACTACATGAAAGGAAACAAAGAAAATGTTGAACATCACTTGATCAAATCCAAACTGATTATGCATATCAGGAAGGAAAACTGTGCATCAAACTAGAAACTAATCTATCTGCTTTGGCTGTAGGAATAGTCACAAAATGGAATTCTAGTGGGTGGTTGTAGGAACAGTCAATGCCGGAATCTTAACTAGGTACTGAACAAAAACTAACACTAATCTAACTAAACTAAAGGAATAGATTACTCACCAAGTGGGTCTCGTTGGATGAGTATCCTCTAAACTAATGTAAACTCAGATACTCAACTCAGAATCTTATTTCATTCATCATAAAAATACAATTACAAAAGTATGGTTGATTATCTTCTTGTACAAGAACTTAGCGATTGACTCACTAACTCACTAGCTCGAGGAAGGAGGATTTGAGCTTTATTTATCAACTAAACAAGGCCATCAACTCCCACTAACTAAGAGGATGACATTTAGGGAAAATGAGTGGTTACGCATGTAGGGGAATCCATTCAGGCATAATGCCCAAACGTGGACTCAACCACTATAGTAACGCCTGCAATGCTTAATTCCATTAAATATCGGTGCAAGGCGGTTACATGCAACTAACATGAGAATCTTCTGCCATTGTCTTTAGTTGACCTTCGCATGACTCCTCAACCTGATCGGCTGGCTGATGCATTTCTCAACTTAGTATTTCAATCATTTCTATAGAGTAATGTCAGTACACATAATAAATTCATAATCATAACCAACTTAAAGAACATTCATCAATCACATGCAAAATAGATATAGATGGTCCACATAATAGGTAAATGTCATTCAAACCAGCAGAAATGAAATTAGTCCTAAGTGTCTTATGACTGAGAGAAATTATATAAAAGCATTAGCATAGAATATCAAAGTCTATGATAATTTTAGAAAATAACAAGAGATTCTATCCCCCCCACCAGGCCAAAATCTAGACTCATCAGATCTTGCATAAATTATTGGGGAAAAATAGCAAGAAATTGAATCTAATGCATGCTTTATACCATGTGTGTTTTCCATCGTCCATATCACTTGTCATTCATGTCATGTTTCCTTTCATGTCCATTTATCTTCCATATCCATGTCATGTCATTATAACTTGTCATACCTCTTACCATGGGGGCATGTTATTACTTTGACATGCCATCTTTGGAGTCCTCCATAGGCCATCTACTTCTCCTTTGTGAAAGAGAAAACATTTTTAATTCCCTTGTCATTGGTTCCCTCCACCCATAACATTCCATATCTTGATCCATCTATCTTCATCCTCCATATAGGGTGTATCCTTGTTGGCCTTGTCATTGCACCAAAAGATCGACCTGTCAATGCCCGATACAAGCATCAGTTAAGATCCACGGGAGGCAGTCAAACCATGTCGTGAACCCAAAGGGATATGATGGTGGTTATTTCAACAATCCCCCCCTCAGTGTCACCTGAGGGGTTTGAACCCGTGACCGGCTCTGATACCAATTGTTGGCCTTGTCGTTGCACCAAAAGATCCACCTGTCAATGCTCGATACAAGCATCAATTAAGATCCACGGGAGGCAGTTAAACCATGTCGTGATCCTGAAGGGAGATGCTGGTGGTTAGTCCAACAATCCTTACATGTCCTATCACTAACCCATATCATTGATCCCTATCCATCCATATATCCTCTGGCTTTCATCTTGACTAAGGAAGATGATCTTGTTTATCATTATCATTTAAATTCTTATTTATCATTGCGTTACAATTGTTATGAGTAACACATTTAAAGAAACCATAAACTCTTTAGCATACTAAAACATTGGGCTTTATTGAGTCTAAATCCACTATGTTTTCCATCCTACAACTGTTAAGTGCATTAGCATTTCCATTTGCATTTGCATTAGCTTTACTGATTCCTTATCGTATGCATTAGCATTTCCATTTTTTCATTATCATGATCTTGCATATTTATTATTTTCATATTGTGTGCATGATAGCTTGTGCTTTATCTTAACTCTTGTTTGTTGTCTCCATCAATATCATTATCTTCTTATATCTTTTCTTTTCTTGTCACATTTTGAGGAAGCTCGAGGATCTCTACACCTTGTTGTGTACAAAGGAGAGTGAGGAAAGGGGCACGAGTCTTTCTTATGTGTGTGTATCGAGTCAGTTGGCCCTATGATGATTACAAAAATAATAATTGATAACAAAGGGGAAATCGTTCCACTCTATGATAAAACAAATGTTTACTTCCTACCCTTTCCATTCCATTCATTTCCATATCCTTTCCTCCCATATCAAATACATTTCATAAGCCATTTATACACTTTCCTTGCATCACATCAATGCATTGCATTCCTTTCTTCTTTGGATCCACCTAGTTCATTCATATTTCTAAATCTTGTATATCATTTTCTATCTACAACTCAAAAATGATGAATTGATAGCATTTCCATTCCATTCATTTTCATATCCATCCTTTCATATCCTTTCCTCCCATACCAAATAATTTTCATAAGCCATTTATATGCTTTTCCTACATCTAATAAATGTGTCACAATCCTTTCTTCATTGTACCCACCCAAGTCATTCATATTTCTAAATCTCGCATATCATTATATATCTACAACTCAAACATACCTCCATTTATCATAACAAGATTCACACCATACCATATGAATAATAATACGAAGGAAATAACAAGGTTATGCAATCAAAGACTGAGGGAAAAAACCATATCAAGAGTCCATGTTGAATGTGAGTTTGTTTCATCTCATGCATGCATTATCTTCTAGCTCTTAGACACAATTGAAGTTTACAGATGGTGTTTATAAATCTCAAGTGTTCACATGCTCATATAGAAGTCTGAAATATGTATCTTCTTGCTTGAAAAGTGTTACTAAAGTGTTCTTAGTTATTGTGAATGAAAAATGTATGAGTTACAATGTTGTGTTCTACTTGTATACTTGAAACATACCACATGCCTTATGTATACTTAAATATTTTTCAGACATGTCTATGTTGATGTTGTTTTTAATTGATGTCAAAAGGTGTTTGATGCCAACTACATGTAAACTGAGTTGCTTCATTGTGTTCCCATGTATTGGTTTCAAATAGATTATTCATTTATTTGGTGATCTACAACCAAAGTGGTTGTTGATATTCATGTCAAAGTCCTTGTTCACTCATTACTTGTTCACATGGTGTTGGTGCAAAAGGTACTGATAGTTGTTACAAAAGTGTGACATAGTTGTTTCATGAAAAAGTCAAAGGTATTGAGCAAGTACTCATTGCACATTCATCATTCGCATTTTATTCCTGATGGCTAATACATTTTGATGTTGTGACTCTAATGTATTCGGTGGATAGGTTTTTGGCACAAAGACATGATTGGTGTTTGTTGATGAGATCTTCATGCTTCTACAAGGATCTAAACCAATGTCGAAAGCAATTATGCATCAAAGGTATATGGTTACAATGAAAGGTTACATATCAATTACATGTTTTGAAGCCCATTGAGTTTGTTTGGAGCTGTTTTGTGTTCTTTCATTGCTGGAAAGTTTGTTCTTAAACCGTATATGAGGTTCATTATGTAAAGTTTATAACAGGTTTACTCCTGTCTACAAATGTTTAGTATGCTTGAGTGTAATTAAACTGCCTTTTAAGGGGTACTCGATTGAGTTAATGTGATTGGATTTTTTGAGTTGTCATAGATAGGTTTACTATGTTCAGTGATTTACTATTATGCTTTGATAGATTTTTCGCAAGAATGCGTACCTTGTTCAAAAGCACCTATTATAGGATTTTAACCATAGTAGTAAGGCACTCAACTATTTTATTAAATGATCTGGTAGACATGTATGACAAATTTCGTAGCATAGACAAGGAAGTGAACTGTTTCATAAAATGCCTCGAAGAAATCTGGTCTCATGTTGATGGAATGCCATGAAAATCCATATAACAATAAGGAAACAATATGGATTGTCATGGCATTCCATCACCACATGACCACATTTCTTTCAGGCATTTTATCAAATACTTCACTTCCTTCTCTATGTTGTTTCTTACCATTACGCTTTGGTAGATTTTTTAGAAGCATGTGTAGCTTGTTCAAAAGAACCTATTTTAGGCTTTTAGCCATAGCATCAAGGTAGTGAACAGTTTGATATAATGCTTTGGTAGACATGTATAAAAAATGTGGTAGCATAGTGAACTATTTCATATAATGCCTCAAAGAAATTTGGTCTCCTGGTGAAGGACTTCCATGACAATCCATATTACTATGGCAGTCCTTCACTAGGGGACCACATTTCTTTGAGGCATTATATGAAATAGTTCACTATGCTACCACATTTTTCATAGATGTCTACCAAATAATTCTATCAAATGGTTCACTGCCTTGCTGCTATGGCTAAAAGCCTAAAGCAAGTTCTTTTAAACAAGCTACACATGCTTCCAAAAAATCTATCAGAGCATAATAGTCAATATAGATTCTCATCACTTTGAACACCATGGCTAAATAGTAAATATGGATTATTGAAAAAATGTATCAAAGCATAATTATAAATATGGATTGTCATTGCATTCCAACACCATCATCTTGGAATGCCATGACAAGCCATAGACAAACAATAAAAACAATTCATTTCCAAGACTATGGCTTGTCATAGCGTTCCAATCACCATGGTGTTGCAATGCCATGAGAATCTATATTTACTATTATGTGTTGATATTAAACACTCGATGTTTTCCAACAAGAATATGCATGCACAATACGATTGGAAGTTGGAAAACACAGTGTGAGTTGATTATATGTCTGCCAAAAGACACTGGCAACCCATAGATAAACAATCACACACATAAATAGTTCATTTCCTTGTCTATGGATTGTCATGGCATTCCAATCACCATGGTGTTGCAATTCCATAACAATCCATATTTACTATTATGCTTTGATAATAAACAACGGATGTTTTTAAACAAGCCTACACATGCACAATATGATTGCAAGTTGGAAAACACAGTGTGAGTTGAGTATATGTTTTCCAAAACACAATGGCAGCCCATAGATAAGCAGTCATACACAAAAGCAGTTCAATGCCTTCTCTCATAAATCGACCTTTATATAGTCTTGTCCAACTTATGTTGAACAATATGCAATCAACCAATCAAGTTGACTAATATTCGTTCATGGCATCTATGATTGTCCTAATGCAATGCAGATCCATCACAAGTTCAAAAAGTTATAGTGTACAAAGTAGAAAATTTGACCTCCTAGGACCCGAAATAATACCCTTATGATACTAGTCAAAAAACCCATTAACTTTGTGCTATGCCTTAGGTTGGAGATGTCAAACACTAAGCCTCCATGATTCTTGTTCAGAACTACAAGTTGCCTTAGATTGAATCTTCTTGGATAATTCTTTGTTGTATTCAGGGATGTTTGAACAAATCCAATTATCAATGCTTCAAGGACATACATCATACTATCAACCACGTGGTTGATCAATTGGATATGAAAGCTGATACTAGAACCTACACAGTTGAACGCTTTGATTGGGTACTATTCAATTGGGACTCTTTCAGTTTACAATTTTCTCTTACTTCAGTCCCATTTGGTATGTGACAGATTTATTGTCGTTTCTATTTTCATTTTTCCCTTCTTTGGAGGGCTAATATGTATCTTAATTAGATGGTTGCTATGTAGTTGTACTAGTTATGGCTATTATTTGTGCATAGCCCCCCAAAAAGAATAAAAATGTAATAGAACAAAAAAATTGAAGTGCACAACAGAGAATAAACTTCTAACAATAATTATGGTATGATGCATAGAAGCTTACACAACACAATTTGCAATGGATTCTTGTTGTTATCTTTAATGAAACCATAGACCATAAATATCTACAACACTCTAAAGTAAATGGTAAAATACATATAAGATAATGGATAGTGTAATTGCAAGTTGGAAAACACAGTGTGAGGTGAGTATATGTCTGCCAAAACACAATGGCATGCCATATATAAGCAATCATACATACAAACACTTCATTGCCTTGTTTATGGCTTGTCATATCATTCCAATCACCATGGTCTTGGAATTCCATGACAATCCAGATCTACTATTATGCTTTGATAGTAAAAACACAATGTTTTCCAACAACCATATACATGTAGACTGATTGGATGTTGAAAAACACAGTGTGAGGTGACTATATGTCTCCCAAAACACAATGGCATGCCATATATAAGAAATTATATATAGAAAGAGTTCATTGACTTGTCTATGGCTTGTCATGTCATCCCAATCACCATGGTGTTGGAATTCCATGACAATCCAAATCTACTATTATGCTTGAACATAATAAACACACGATATTTTCCAACAACCATATACATGCATAATGTGATTGCAAGTTGGAAAACACAATGTACGGTGAGTACATGTCTGCCAAAACACAATGGCATGCTATAAATAAGAAATCATACATACAAACAATCCATTTCCTTGTCTATGGCTTGTCATTTCATTCCAATCACCGTGGTGTTGGAATGCCATGATAATCCAGATCTAATATTATCCATCGTTAGTAAACAAACAATATTTTCCAACAACCATATACATGCATTTTATAATTGCAATTTGGAAAAACTAGTGTGAGGTGAGTATATTTCTGCCAAAACACAATGGCAAGCCATAGATAAGAAATCATACTTACAAATAGTTCATTGCCTTGTCTATGGCTTGTCACGGCATTCCAATCACCATGAAACCACATTTCTTTGAGGCAATTTTCAAACTGTTCACTACCTTGTCTTTATTGTTGCTTACTAATATGATTCCATAGACAAGGAAGTGAACTATTTAAAAATATGCCTCAAACAAATGTGGTCTCTTGGAATTCCATGACAAACAAATGCAATTTGTAGCTGCAATTATCACTCTAGTATGAATGAATTAATATCTTTAACAATAGTATTTGGTTGCATAGGTGGAGTTCCCTATAGTTTATCTTCCTAATATACCCACAACTATAGGGAACTCCACCTATGCAACCAAATACTATTGTCAAAGATATTAATTCATTGCTTGTTAACTAAGTTTTTTCCCACTTTCTAACAAAATTTGGCTAAGGGCTCTCCATCTGCAAATATCACTCTAACTATCTACAAGCCTTTAGGGAGGAACTAAAAGGAGAGAAAAAGAACAATCCTGACAAGGTAAAAAGAAAAGAGATTGTAATTGTATTGATGGAAGGGCAGAGTTGCAGGGATCTTGGGATTTCAATGGACAGGATGGTTGCAGCAGAGACACCGGTGACACTTTGAGACTCAGACAATACAATACCATCCCTCTAGGAATCAGCCTTGGAACATTTTTTCATCTCTTTTTGGTTATAAATGGTAATAGGTTTGGTACATATGTTACATAGATGTACAACCTTATACAATTGCACATATATAAGTACATGCTACAAGTATATATGTAAATCTTTTGTAGATGGTACTTGGAACAATATTAATATGAGATGAAAAATTTGTTGTATCAAGGGTAGTGTGGGGATATGTATATTTTGTAACTAGGGCAATAGGATGTTATAGCATATGTAGGGCTTCTTAGATGCTTGATACTGATGCAATCACTCAGATGTACTATGTAATGATCTCTCTATACTTAATACAAAAAAACTATCTGCAATTATTTTGTAAAAATAGTGTCGGATGAGAATGTTTGCCAAAACATAGTGGCAAGCCATAGATAACCAATCCCACATAGAAATAGTTCATTTCCTTGTATATGGCTTGGCATGGCATTCCATTGACCATCAAACCACATTTATTTCAACCATTTTTCCAAACAGTCCACTGCCTTGTCTCTACTATTGCTTACTATTATGCTTTCATACACAAGGTAGTGAACTGTTTCAAAAACTACCTCAAACAAATGTGCTCTCATCGAATTCCATAACAAAAAAATACAATTGGAAGCTGCAATTATCACTCTACAATGAAGAATTTAATATATTTCAAAATAGTACTTGGTTGTGCAGGTGGAGTTCCCCATAGTTGTGGATATAGCTTTTACCTATGCAATGTGAACTAAATGCATAAATACTTTTAGGTTGACTATGTAAAAAATATATTGTAATTTAAATTTTTGTCATCTATCTATGAGCATCTACTTATTAGTTATGCAATGTGAAGTAATGCTTTCTGTTTGAAAGATGTGCAATGGAATGAAATGGAAAACACAGGGTGTTTATAAAACCGCAAGCCACATCACAACATACCCAAACCATCATAGTTTTCAAGCCTCTATATGTACGTGTGCATTACAAATAGAAAGAACACCAATTTCTTGAAATTATCATCGATAATGAGTAAACTTGTTCAAAGTGGTGAAACACAGTGTTACTGCTTCTTGGGAAACAATGGGTGTTTATAAAACAGTACCTTTCATTACATTCCTAGGGTCTAAATAACAAAAGCTTGTAAAGAAATTCATTTTGTTTTCTAAAATTCAAAAATGCAAAACACTGGGTTTTACAAAACCCTAAACCCACTTAAAGTTTAAAAACAATTTACAATTAAAAACCCTCACAACATTTTAAAACCCTTTACAACTAACAAACCAAATGATTAGAAACCCCTCAACTCACTTCTTGCAATCTCCCCTTGCTTTGCAAACTTTCACTTACAACTCCACTCTCCAACCTTTCACTTTCAACCTGTACAATGAAAGAGAAGAATACATAGTGTGAAAGGTTGTTGGAAACAATGGGTGTTTCTAAATCTGTGTTTTATTACATTCCTACGATATTAATAACAAAATATTTTGAAGACATTCATATGTTTTCTATGATTCCTACGGTTTTAATAACATAGCTATAAATCCGCATTTGATTACATTCCTATGATTTTAACAACACATAAAATGATACAAAAATGCATGAAATAATACATACAAACTTTCAACATTCAATATAGTCAATTAGAAACACCTCACCTCAAGTCGGTTGGTCCTCTCCCCTGCCTATGGTGCGCCCTTGCTCTCCAACATTTCAATTTCAACCTATAGAATGATAAAAACCAAAGCTCAATGTGTTTGCCAACTGTCTTCCAAGAACAATACCCATTACAATTTAAACCACGTGTCTTAATCACATCTTCCCACGCTCGGTGAGCTTCTCCCACAAGGCAAAAAAACACTGACGTAATTTGGTGATGAGACACCTCCTCACTTCCTATGCCTCCATGTTTCCTTTCATTGTCAGTTTCGTCACTTCTATCATCCATCTGGTGGGCCCCGTACTATGACGTCTCTTCATGTTATGTATGTTATCATGTATGTCATTATGTATGTTTTCATGTGTTTTTGTATGCACATAGGTCACTTTTGCCTAGGAGTTAGCGGGCTCCTCCCTTTACCAGTCTCCTTTATAGTGAAATATTTAATCACTTCAATTACCTACATAAGCTTTGATCAATTTGACCAAACATATTGGTCAACAATAAAATGTCAGTTTTATTTTTATTAGTTCCATCTACTAAGTGGATCAATGTAGAAGCAACCATATATGCAATTTATCAATCTTGGTAGGAGGGGAGAAGAGTTTTGTTCTAATGGAAATGGTAGAGGTAGGCACATCGATATTTTTGTATACATTTTTGTTTACTAGAAATTTTTAGGAAAAAATTTCAAGTATGCAAGAGTGTAAATAGAGGATCTAGTGGGATAGTGGTGTTTAGTAGACCCTAAAGCACTTGATTATTTCTTGCAGAGTGTACTAGATTGGTTTTGTTCATCAAGTGGGCTAGATTGTAGTTCAATTCACCCCAACAAGGTGTGATAGAACTACAAGCATCATGGGATTTCTGTTATTTCAACTTTGCAACATTTGTTATATAAAATGATCCAAATCTATTTCTTAATACAATTGTAAGATTGTTGTTTAAATTGCTCGAAGACAACATGACCTATAAACATAATGACCACCTTGTATCTTTCTAGCATATCATTCAAAGAAATTTATTAAGAAATGTTTATCAAATTATAAAAGTGTAGTATTTAATAAAACACATTGATTTTAAAATTTGATATTTAATTAAAAAATCATTAATGATATGTAAAAACACGAAACTTCCAGTCTATGTATCAAAAGATGATTTAAAAAAATTACATGATCAAAATTCAAAAATATTTTACCCTTTTAATAGATTAAATTTTATTTTTAATTTTTTTAAATTTTGTTTTACTTGTCATTTTTAATATAAGAGTTAAAATTTTAATTTTAACAATTTTAATGTAGTTTATTTTTATTTTGAATATGGAAACCAATCTATAATTATTTACAAATGTTTATTTACCTAAAATAAAGATAGTTTTTATAATTAAAAATAATATTATATCAATTTATAAATAATTATTATTTTAGGTATACATTAATTTACAATATTTAATAAAATTTAAATAATATTTAGTATTAATTAATAAGTTGAATATAATATATAATATAAATATATTTATTGTAAAATATAATATTTAATATTAATATATTTTCTATATATGTAATATTACATAAAATAATAAATATATGTTTTAATTTATTTTATATAATATATTTATTAATTTGTACTATATATAAGATATATTAATTATATTCTATTATATAAGATATATATCAATTATATGTATGTATGTATGTATGTATAAAAATGAATTAATTATTACTTGTAATAATTTTATGTTTGTATGTAATATTTTTTATTATAAAATATAATAGCCCTCTTTTTTCACATGCACGGGCTCTACTAACTCGTGGAATATCAAAGGTTGTGTAGCTGGGATTTGTGAATATGAAGAAATATGTCAAATCACCATACAATATTTATTGCCATAGCCTTTTTTACTAAACAATGAGATCTTGTATATTATGATCTAATTACGATAATTGAATTATATGTCCCATTGTTTATGGATGAGACCGATTAATGGATGAAGCTGAAATATTTGTAGGCAATTGTGAAAGAAACTCGGGCTTTTTCCAGTGGGACCTCTTTTGATCATGTCGCTGATCCAATATTTTCTTACCAAACCAAGACTACTTACAAAGCGCGAGTAGTTAGATATGTGATTGGTGAAAGAATCAGAGCACAAGTTTATGTTTGCTTCTTTGTGAGACCATCCAGGAGGTGACCTGGTTGGTCAAACTTGCACTCAAGTAACTCTACACATCCACTACATGCTTTGGCCTATAATAATCCAAGGTTTGGTGTACTCCAATTACATCAAGGGCAAGTCCAGTTAAAAATAAAAAAAGATCAAAAAATTCCTTGAATGGTAGGGGAAAAGGGCAAGAAGAAGGACAAATTTAGTGTTTGTGATTCTCAACTAATAAGCCACATGCAAATATCTCATAAGCTTCAACAGTTGTTAGTTTTGAGAACTCGAGGTGCTACGCTATTGGCTCAAATGAAGTTGATTTATAAATGAGGGTCCTATTTGGAGATTATTTTCCAATTGTGTTCATATCATTAAAGCTATCATTTCTCTATTGAAGTCTTTATTACACAAACATTATTTTTTAAATTACCTACCACCTCATGTTCTACACAATTATATGAAAAAATATAGACCAATAATTTCCCTAATACTTCCACATATCTTCGGCATACCCATTGCACACGAAGGTGCAATTGCTAGTAATACCTACTGTCAACTTTTATTTATTGGGGTAGATGAAGAAAGCATGGAATTGCATTTACTCTCCAAATAGGTACCATAGATGGTTCATATATTGATGATGTATTTTAATAATAATTAGGAAATAATATAAATAAAAATAATCTTGTAAATTAGTATCAATTATAAATAGATTATTATGAATATAATTTAATATTATCTAACATATTGATATTCATCAAATTAATAATCAATTTATCTACATTCGTATAAATATTGTTTTATTTTTATTTTCATTTTCTTCCTCAACTTTCACCTATCATTGTTATATTGTAATCCATAAATTCATTCTACACTCAAGATGTTATAACTTCTTCAAATATGTTTTATTTATCTACTCATATTGTCTCTTCAAGTTTAAGATCAATTCACACCTAGTTTCACTCTTATCATATAACTACTAGACATTAAACCTCCTTGGAAAGTCAAAAATTAAGTTCCTAAAAATCACAATTTAAACTTATAGTGATATCACATACTAAAACTATAGTATAACATACTACAACATATTAAGGATTAAGAGTATCTCTTATTGGTTTCCCTTGCATTATATTAACCTATTATTACAACTTCCTCCAAATGAAAACAAAGAACCAAAATATCCTTTTAAGAAAAGTATAAGATTCTTCACAATCTAGGTTGATTTGATTATATGTCTTGAACCTCTTCTATAAGTAACAAACAACTAGCCTCGTGATTACTTTATTTTCTACTACTTTTTTTAATAGTAAGTATTGCTTACTTTGATCTTCTTTCCCACATTTATGATTAATCAACATGAATCCCTAATCAGTACTATCACTCCTACATGTTTTTTGTGATTGTCTATCCTATTTATTTATGAACCTTCCCTATGCATGTATCAATCCTTTTACAACTCATGCCTCTCATTTGTCCACTTAGATTACACTCTTTTATCTTTACTTTTCTAATTGCAAATTAAATCTCTTTTATTTGTGGTGTGTATTTTCCTTGTAGCAATTTATTTATTTATTTTATTCTATTAGTTTTCAACTAACTTAGGTCTTGATTTAGCATGGAAATACCTTGTTTCCCCTATCCATGGTGAATTGAGAGTTGTTTACTCACTATTTTGGTATATTATTTTCACTCACCATCTTTCCATTGAAATATAAGATTTCTCTTACCTTCTTATCACCTCATTTCCCTCTTTCTTCTAAGGTTTTGTGTTACCTTTTCATGGTAGTTAACTATTTTAAGGACCACATTAGTGTTGCTTATCCAGAACTATCATGTCCATTAATAGGTGGGACCTCACATGGTTCAAATCCCAAAATTACCATGATGCAAACCAAAACCCCTTTGATCCAACTTAACCTACATTTTATCTCTTTTTCTTTGAATTAATGTTTCTTGTAGTATTGGACCCCATTAAACTCATAAAACATTACCAATAAGAATCAAGGGATATTCACTAAGGATTAGGAAAGGTAAGTAAAGTGATAAGAACAAGCATATGGGTACCTACTAGCTTCTAAGACTTCCTCCTTGCTAAGGAAAAATGGGTAAACTTACATGCTAGCTTCTATATAGTATAATGAATTGGATTACTTGATGTTAAGAAGACTAGAATATGACCAATAAGGTAATTATTATTTTAAAGCTCAGGATCAGTCTACTTAAATTATTAAAAAATTAATAGGAATAAGGATTTTTTTGTGATTAGATATTCTCATGACCTAAGGGAAATATGTTAAATATTAGAAACTTAAAACTCCTACTAAGACAAAAATTTGATAAGAAAAATTAACTAGTGAATGGTCGTGTGAGACAAACTAAATGTAATGTAAAGTAAATATGAATATATATAAATACACACACACATACATACATACATACATACATACATATATATATATTATACATATGTACATATATATACATGCATACATATGTATGTATATATATATGTGTGTGTTTGTGTATGTTTGTATATATGTATATACATATATATATATAAATATATATATGTATATAATGTATCAATGGGTTATTTTCAGGTAAGTTTTTTAGTGGATTAGATTAAATAAACAAAACCCAAAGAAGTTATGAAGCACAAAGAAAGAAAATAACAAGAACAGTTATACCAGATATTCATTGAAGCTTCCATGATTCATGTCCATAGCACCTTCTAGCTAGCAGCATATGATTGTTGCCCTCAGATAGAGTGTGTGAGCAATTTGACTATGACAATGTCCTATGCAAGTTTTGAAGGATTTGACTAATAAAAGACTATACCTATGAAAAGTAATCAAATCAAATAAGCCAAATGAAAAGTAAAATCTAAGCATAAAATGTCTATAATAATGAAGTGGTCCCTAAATTGTGAGAAAAATTGACATTTTATAGAAAATACAATTTTGGATGGATGGACGAGATTAAAAGCTGAAAAAGCCAAAAATCAGTGGATGAGATTCCATGTGACAATCCCTAATTAGGGTTAGGGCAAGATTGTTAAATGAGTGGCCAAGATGTCATTTGATAAAATCAAATCGGCGGTCAAGAATAAATGTGATAATTAGTCAAAAAGATAAAGATTTTTGAAAATCAAGAAGATAAAAACTGCTTGATTTGTAAGATTCGAAAAGTCAATAAGATAAGAGTTGAACTAAAAAGAAATTTTGAAAAATCAAGAATTTGCTCAATTACTTGATTTTTGGAAGAAGATCACCATTTTGAATTAAATTAATTCAAAATAAGGATTTTATGTGACAATAAATAATCTTTCTCAGATTATTTACTAAAATGAATTGACAGTTAATAAAACGAAATCATTTTAAATAATTTTATTTATTTAAAATGAGAGAAATGTTAAATTAGGTAATTAAATATAATCATTTAATTTAGAGGATTATGACCTATAATTAAATAAATTAATAAATTCATTTAATTATGAAAATTAGTGACATATTAATTAAACAAATAAAGTTCATTTATTTAACAATCAGGAAGAATAAATGAATAAAAGGTAATTAAATAAATTAATAAATTTATTTAATTGTAAGAAGACAATAGACAATTAATGACGTATTAAATAAATAAATATAATTTATTTATTTATTTAATAATCATGAAGAATACAATAGACATGAATTAATTGAATAAAAATGAATTACTTAATTAATAGTTGAATGTGGACCAAGGACATAATTAAATGTCATAATTATGCTAGGATGAAAGTGGTAAAATAGAGCTTGTAGGCCTAGGTCATTTTTAAGTGTCTACATTTTGCCCCTCTTTGTCATAAAGTTGTTGCATTGTGACAAAGAAAATATGTCAAAAATATGCCCTAGTGCAAAATAAGATGAGGAAAAACAATGAGAAGGGTAATGGTATGCCCCCTCGAGAGGACATACAGGTTCAAAGAACATGGGCATGCTCTCAAAATTGATGAGAAGACTAGAATATGAAGAGACAAAAAAATTTTAGTGTAAAAGATATGGATGATGTTATGGATGCAATGCCTATATGAGATGAGTGAGAGAAAATGACAAGACAGAAGGAGATGCATGTTAGTTCCTAGACCAAATCCTTCAACATATTACCATAGGACTTTAATATTTATTTCTCTTAATCATCATTGGGCAGATTATTGTAATGGCCAACAAACACCATGATATGACATAAATCAAGGTGTGCAAGGTTGTACCATCACATAAGACAAGCAATTGCAGAAAAGGATGATCATGAATCATACTAAGAGCGTAATTTCCCTAGTCTTTTTGTCATAACCAACTGCAAGCAAAAAAGGACAAGAAGGACAAGCCATGAAATGCCATTGCTTCTCTAAATCCTCTTTCCAAGACATCCTTGAGAAACTAGCAACATGATTGCCAAAAGAACAAAATAAAGCCATTATCATGATACCTCATTGTTTTTCTAATTCTCGTAGTCAAGACATCGCTGAGAAACTAGTAACATGAGTGTCAAAAGACAAGACAAACATCATGAGACGTCGTTGTTTCTCCAAATCCTATTGTCGGGATCTCGCTAAAAAACTCATAACATGATGAAAAAGCCAAAGACAAGTGCCAAGTGTTTGCCAAGTGTGTCTGAATGCCAAGTGTTTTAATTTCAAGATGCCAGGGTGTCAAGGTCTTGATGATGCCAAAATGACGAGTGTGGAAGATTGCCAAATTCAGGAAGGACACATCCTGAATAATGTTGATGTCAAGAGGATTGATCCCTAAATACCAGAAGGAATCCCTCAAAATTCCAGGTGACAGTTACAATGCCTAGGAAGGACACATCCTAAGGCATAAATGACAGAGGTTGTTCTTCAGAAGGACACATCTGAAAGAACATTGATATTGAGAGGAATGATCCTTAGATGTCAAGAGGATCCCTCAAAATGTCAGATGGTGGTGACGATGCCTAGGAAGGACACATCCTAAGGCATAAATGATAGAGGCTATTCTTCAAAAGGACACATCTGAAAGATAACCAAGAATCGACACTTTGACTGGTTGTGACAATTTGATTGAAGTTGATTGAAGTTGACTTGTGTTGACTACATGTCGATGTTGACATGCTGGTGTGATTGTCATGTTAAATAAGTGACTGCCATAATTCATTTTAGGAGTTTACTATGTTTGGAAATGACTTGTCCTTACTTGAAGACTTTTGACGTCTATGCCAGTGTAGTGCCATGAACCCTAATGGACTGACCTAGTGCGGCCTTGGGGGCTCATCGATTGATGGCCTTGCCTACATCGTGCACTCAAAGACCTCATAGTTTGACACGACCAATTACCTTGTCCAAAGGATAGAATTTTGAATCTTGATTTTATTTTGACAAACCTAAAAAGACTAACCTAATGTCTTGGGGATTCAAAGATGAATCTTGCCTACATAGCAAATGTGTAGAGACAATGTAGTTCAAACATGGACAAAATATTGATTTATGTGACTGATTGGATTGATACAACAGACATTAACTTTGACTTTTTTTTGGGATTTTGACATTGATTTGGATGTTTTGTATTTTCTCAGGATATTTTCAATTTTTAGGTCTTTTTTTAGGACTTTTTCAGATTTTTAGGATTTTTTCAGAACTTTTTCAGATTTTTAGGACTTTTTTCAGGACTTCTTCACTTTTTTAGGATTTTTTCAAGACTTTTTCAGATTTTTAGGATTTTTTCAGGACTTTTTACAAATGCAGAATCATGTGCGATATCCACTGCAGTGACATGATAAAGGTCTTGCCCCTAGACAGATTGGGGACTACTCAGGCCAAATGATATGGAAATAAGGGGAAAACAACAAGGATATGCAAGGGGTGATGTCAACCAAATGTTAACCATGGCCGGAATTGACATGACTTAGGATGAATGTCATGAATGTGTCTGACTATTGTGATTATGCAAAGTGGATAAGGGTCAATTAAAGTAACAGTAGATGGTGAAACAACGATCAACTACATGTGGTGCCTATTTGCTAGGTTTTCACCATGGTACTTATCCAAAGTGCTTGTTTTCCAGGTTTTCACTATTGGATGAATTTAATTCTATTTACTATTTTTGTCATTTTTTTATTTTTTTGGTGTCACCAAGATGCCTGTTTGCCAGGTTTTCATCAAGGGATGATTTTTTTCTTTATTTTTCAATTTTTTTGTATTTTTAGGTTTTAGCCAAGCTCTCTGATGTTATGTGTAGAACTTTCGTAGATTTAGGTTGTTGATGGGTTATGTCAACTATTCTCCATCAGATGTGGCCAACTGATAAGCTCCATAACCGAATGTTGTAGTAATAATATAAGGACCAAGCCAATTAGGCTCAAATTTTCTAGGATTTTCACAGTCAACTTGATTTCTTGGATTCTACATGAGGACCAAGTCACCGATTTCAAATTTTATCACCATCACTCTTTTGTTATAGCTCTGGCAGAGACAATTTTGATATGCCTGCAAGTGATTCAGGGAATTTTTTCATCTTTCTTGTAACATTTATAACTCATGTAGGCAGTACTGTCTGTACTCTTCATCATCAATCATTCCCTTCAAGGAGACTCAGAGAGAAGGAATTTCAACCTCGATGGGAAATATGGCCTCAGATCCATAGACAAGAGAAAATGGAGTGGCTCCAATGGGTGTTTGAATGCTAGTATGGTAAGCCCATAAGGCAAGATTTAGTTGTAAGTGTCAATATCGACCAGCGTCATTGATGGTCTTCTTAAGAATGTGAAGAATTGTTTTATTTGATGCCTCAGCTTGGCCATTACCTTGTGGATAATATGGTGTGGAGAAATGATGTTGGATGTGGAATCGCTCATAGAGTTCGCAAACGTCTTGATTTTTGAATGGAATCTCGTTATTTGTGATGATGGATTGTGGAAAACTGTACCGACAGATGATATAATTTAGGATAAACTTGGATATCTGCTTACCGATGATGTAAATGAGGGGGATGGCTTCAATCCACTTAGTAAAGTACTTAGTGACAGTGATGATGAGTTTATGGCCATTAGAGGAGGATGGATGGATCTTGCCCATGAGGTTGAGTCCCCATTATGCGAAAGGCCATGGAAACGTGATCGATCTTAGCTCCTACCCAGGTGCGTGGATTAGGTCATTGTGCACCTAGAATTTTTGACATGTTTTGAAAAACTAAAGATAATCTTTTTCTAGTGTCGGCTAGTAGTATCCAAGTCGAGTGACTTTCCTAGCCAAAGTCAGACCACTCAAATGAGGTCCGCATATACCCTCATGTACTTCTTGTAAAATTTTTTGGGCTTCATCAGTGTTGAGATAGCAAAGAAGGGTGTTATCAAAGCCATGGCAGTATAGGGTGTCACTGACGATGGTGTGTTAGGCAGATTTTAGTATAAAGGAATTTCCATGGTTATTGGAAAGGTTGGGTGGTAAGGTTTGGGACTTTAGATAATCATAGATGTCTTGGTACTAAGGTGAACTAGGACCAACAATCTCACAAACCATTTCTGGCTCTGGTGTTTCATATTCCGGCATCAATAACTATTCAACTAAGAACTCAAATTGTGACACATTTTTGGGGATGTCTAAGAGAGATCCAATAGTAGCCATTGCATCAGCTGCCTTATTCTGTGTCCTGGGAATTTGTTCAAATGCAATCAATTTGAAATATGTCAGGAATCTATCCACCATTCGCTTGTAGGGGAGCAAATTTTCATATTTTGTTTCATAATCATCATTCACTTGGTTGATAACTAACTGAGAATCCCCGAATACAAGCAATGTCTAAATTTTCCATTTAATTATGATCTTGAGTCCTGTGACCAATGCTTCATATTCTGCAATGTTGTTAGTACAAGGGAAGGTGATCTAGAATGCCATAGGAATGGAATCCCCTTGTGGTGTGATGAACAAGATACCAACCCCTGAGTCATGACCGCTATGAGACTAGCAAAAATACAGTTTCCATGGTGACATAGGATCTGCATGAAAGATAGACTCATTGGGAAAATCAATTATCAGTGGATGAGTGCCTTGGATGGGTGCATCTGCAAGTTGATCGACTATTACCTATCCTTTTATTGCCTTGTGCTCAACATATTGTATGTCATATTCACTTAAAATCATGACCCACTTTGCTAAACGGCCTATCAATGCTGCACAACTTAGGAGATACTTTAGTGGATCAATCTTAGCTACTAGGTGTGTTTGGTGACTCAACATTTAATGTATTAGTTTTTGTCCTACAAAGACAATTGCAAGGCATGCGTGTTCAATGGTTGTATAGTTCAACTCATATCATATCAGTGTGCGAATGATATAGTAAATGGCTCTTTATTTCTCCTCATGGTCGTTTTGTGCCAATAATGCCCCCAGTGCATTTGTAGTTTCTGAAACATATAGGATCAATGGCTTGCCTTCAATGGGTGGCATTAGGATAGGTGGTGTCAATAGATATTCTTTGATTTGTTCGAAGGTTGTGTGGCATTTGTTTATCCAAAAAAAGGGGATACTTTTGCATAACAAGTACTGAAATGGTTAACACTTTTCTGCCAATTGTGTGATGAAGCGTCAGATGGACTGTAGTCTGCCTTGAAGTGTTCTTAACTAGCTGATTCCTTTTGGTGGAGGCATGTCTAGAATTTCTTTCACTTTAGCAGGATCAACTTCTATGCCTCATTGTGAAACTATGTAGCCCAATAGTTTGCCTGAAGTAACCCCAAAGACACATTTTTTGGGTTCAAACGAACCTTGTAATCCTCAACCATCTAAAAAATTTGTCCAGGACCCTGAGATGATCCTTTTGTGTCAAATATTTGGCCAAAAGGTATTCCACACAATCTTCCATTAGGATATGCATCATGCCATGAAAGATTGTTTTCATATCTCTTTGGTATGTGGCACCTGCATTCTTTAAGCCAAAAGGCATGACATTCCAATAGTATGTTCCCCATGGGAATGTAAAGGCCATTTTGTTCTAATCCACAGCTGCAATGCAGATTTGGTTATAGCCTAAGAAACCATCCATGAGAGACAGCATCTCGTACCCTACTGTGAGATCAACAATCATGTCTATTTTCGGTAATGGGAAATCATCTTTTAGACAAGCCTTATTTAAATCTCTGAAATCTATATAGATGTGGCTTTGTCCATTTGGCTTTGTGATAGGGACAATGTTGGATATCTAGTCAGCATAGTCTATTGATCTTATGAATCCAACATCTAGTAATTTCTTTAGTTTAGCCTTTACAAGTAGTGCAATCTATGGATGCATTTTTCATAATTTTTGTTTGATTGGTTTTATACCCAGGATTAGAGGGAGATGATGCAATACCAATTTTGGATCAAGGCTCAGCATGTCAGCATATGACCATGCAAAGTTAACTTTCCTTTCTATGAAGAATTATTCATATTCAGATTTTTCTTCTTCTAATAGTGATGTGGCCAAGAGAACCATTTTGGGTTTTTCTGGTGTAGCTATGTTAACCTCAATGGTGTCTTTGATGAGCATTGCCAATTTTTCCTATGTTATGGGAAGAAAGTCCAATCCTCCATTCTTAGGCACCTCAGAGAGGTTTTCACCTTTGGATACGTCCCTTATTTTTATAATTTTGCTGTTAGAAGGCGCCTTGCTGTTTTCACCTAAAGACATTTCTTTTTTTATCTTATTCTTTGTATTTTTGTGACTAGAGGATTGTACAGTCTCCCCAAAGTAAGCCACATAATCTAGGTCAATGGAAAATCATATTTTGTGATCAGGCCATGGTATGCCTTCCCGGAGCCCCATGAATTATGCTATTGCCTCATCATTCTGAAAGATATCCATCACTGGTGGTTCTTGTTGGTCCTATTCAATCACTTGCGGGTAAACAAGGGAAATTCCATCGTCAATGCTAGTAAAATATGGGGAAGATGCGGAAAGTGTACAAATTGAAGCCTCGAGTGTGAAGGAAAAGTTTTCAAATTCAACTTCTGTGTCAGATGCAATGGATGGACCATATTCGAATTCAGATGAGTTGAATTCATAGTCATAATAGGGCACAAAATTATCAACATCATGACTATTGGATGGAATTCCAGAGGCATGGACAGTAGGTTCAGGCATGTCAGGCTCATGGGTGGGCTCAAGAATGGGGCAAGATAATTCAAATGTTGCTAACAACAAATTATGTTCTTCTGGATCCCAAGGAATGCTTATTGGTGTAAGAGGGTTTGGATGAAAGCATTCACACTTCCATGCTCCAGGTCTCACCTCAGCAATCCCCTTATGTGGCTTCTTTCACCACTCAACCTTTAGGCCCTAAATCATCTGTAGATACCCCTAGTTCTACTAGCCATCCCCTCTTCCAACCATTGTCATACTACACAACCAATTCTTGGTGCTTAACCTCTGTTCACCTTGACCCTTAATCCTCCCTAAAGGCCAAATTCACACAACACACAACTGGATCCTTGCAAGGTTGTCATTACATGTCAACATGCTTCTTGGAATCCTATCAGGCTTCTTGGACCACCATTAACCACCATTTCTCCATCGCTCATTCCAAACCCTTATTTAGGGTTTAAAAAGGCTACAAGCCTTGAGCCCCTAATTAGGTCTCCTAGCCGAGGAAAAAAAGATATTGCTCACAACTTCTCCAAATAACCGTACTTCTTTTTTATGGATTCCTGGTACCTATACCATCCTCTTCAAGATTTCAAAACCCTTATGTCTTGTCTGGCCGTACACAGAACTGTCCTCCTCTTTTAGCAAACTTTAGGGTTTTTAACCAATTCTTGGCCACCCGGTTGGACTGTCAAGGAGTTTCTTTTGTATCCCAATTTTTGGAGCCTCCTCCTTGGTACCAAGCCTCTGTGGGACCTCCTTCCACACTTCTACCATTGGGTTTTTCCTGGAGAAGTCTACCCTGCAAATTATGTGCTTTTTAGCACTGTCCTTCTTAGTCGGGCATTGCCAAGCTCGCCTAAGAAGTGACTTTCCTCAAGGACTTGCTCCTCCTAAAGAATCCTAAACCTACATTATTTATAGGCATGGAGCTCAGCCTCATCACCCATAGGCTATACACTAGGTATAGGGGAAGACAGAGGTCTAAGACTCCATGATCCACAACTACTAAACTGATCAGCAATAAAAAGCAATCAATAAACTAAGAAACAAACTATGCAATGATGATAAAGCTACACTACTATTCACCAAAGCCTCTAAGAACAATTACATTTTGTTCCAACCAATGCAAGATGTCTGGTTAATTCCTGAATACACAATCAAGAACTTAAACACAGTAAATATAGTTAATCTATCTACTGTCCTCGCTTTGTATTCATGGGAATTGCCAATTGCAAATTGTTTTTCAAACTCCCAAACCTTCCAACCTTGCCCATAGGTCGAGGTACACCTTAAGTACACATTCAAATTCAGTTAGGCTCGAGCCTCAACTGTTCCATGGCTGGTTAAGTCATTACAAACCCTCCTTTGCCAAAATTGGTAGAACACACTAATCTAAATGGCAAATCCAAGCTAATTACTAAACTTGAGTGTCAAAACTCATAACACTATGTCTACTGATAGCTCCTGACTGAGCTTTATTTAATCCTAAATCATGCAATGGTCCACATGACCTTAACATAAGAAAAACAAAACAAAACAAAATTTTCCTATTTCCTAAGAATTTGCCTAGGTGCTTCCTAGGTGCTCCTGCACCACTTATCCATTCCTTATTTTTAGAATGACGGTCAATAGGATCAATATTGTATTTTTGTCAGAATCATTCTTCAAAGGGGAGTTGACCAAGGGTCCAAGAATATTTCGCCAATATCATAGTTACTTAGGGTTTTTTCAGATCCCCATTCCCATTAATTAGAGTTAGTTTTGGTAAGGGATTATTCGCGTGTCTCGACACTTTCTGTAGCCGTTGCGTCCTCACTTGAAAGTTCATAGGTACATTGATCGTCAATTCTGAGTTGGTCAAACCCTAGCCCAATGTACCTTTGTCTTGCAGAGATAATGACAAGTTCTCTTCTTCCATTATTGGCCTTTCCAAGACCACTTGTGCCATCAAAACCCATTGCCTTGCATATGTCATATCCTTTTCCATAGAGATGTACTGGTAGTGGAGATAATTCTTCTGGGTCTTTGTAGATCCAGTTAGCTATGTCGATAATTACTTCATTACCCATATCACCCCATAGTGTGAAACCACTTTTTGGTGGGACCTTGAAAGTTGTTTTGGGCTCGACTACGAAACACAATCTACCATAGACTTTAGGTGGCTTAGGTATTGTGGTGATATAGTAAGCCATATTTAGTTTGAATTCTCCACAATCAAGGTCCTGGATCTGAAGGTCTTTACTTGGTATGGAGACCAAGGAATATTGTGTGGCAGAAGTTGATGGAGTGGATGATTTGGTGAGAGAAGATAGGTCAATATATTTGGAAGAGGTGGAAGTTGAGGCTTCTCGATTAATGGGTAACTGGTGTTCAATAGTGACTCTTAGATTGGTACAGTATTGAAATGGATCAGGATCTCCTGGGATAGTAATTTCAGTACCATCAAAAGGGAACTTCAGGCATTGGTGGTATGTGGAAGGAATGGCCTTTAAGACATGAATCCATGGGCGACCAAGTAATATATTGTAATGTATGTCATGATCCAAGACTTGGCATGTTGTATCTATAATAATTGGTCCCACATGAATTGGAATTGTGATGATGCCTTTAGAAGCATGTTCTTCATCATCGTACTCCTTGATGATAATGCTCTTGGTAGCATCCACACATGCATCAGAGAATCCAAGAGCTTTAACCAATTTTAAAGAGAAGATGTTCAATCTTGCTTCGCCATCTACTAAGACTCGTCTAACCTTATGTTTGTGGACAAAAACCTCGATATGAAGGGCATCATTATGAGATGGTTTGGGTGAGGAATAGTCACTATCTGAAAAGGTCATGTGGTGAGGCGAAGTTAGATATTTGACCATGGTTTCAAAATGATTGGCATCAATGTTATTTGGGAAGGAAGATGCTTGTAGAACCTTATCCAAGATGGCCTGATGTGCGGGTGAAATGTAGAGAAATTCAAGGATGGAGATTTGGGTGGGTGTTTTGTTCAATTGCTCAATAAGGTTGAACTCTAGCTTAGATTTTGAATGCCTAGCAGATAGACCAGGTATGGTAACTTTAGGCTGACGTGCAGAGGGACCTGGGATGGTGACCTTGCCTTTACGTGTTGTGACATTGCATTCTGGGGCCTTTTTAATGGTAATAGTATTGACACACTTATCTTCATCAGCAGTGCGAAGATTGTTAATGATGGTACCATCAGAATAATTGAAGGCAGGATGGACGTGATTGGATTGATTATTGTTATTCTTTATGCCAGATGAGGAGGGGTTACCGGAACCATGATCCTGTAGTGGGTTCTTGTGGATTGTATGGTCTGCATTAGACACAAATGGTTGACCTCCTAACTCAATGGTATGGTTTTCAATGAAGTCTTGCACAAGATTTCACAACTGGCGACAAGAGGAAGTTTTGTGCCCTTTGACATGGTGGTAATCACAAGATACATTATCATCCCACCATGATGGATTGAACTGACCAGGTTCATACGGTTTAGGTTCTTCCAAAGTTATGACACCATTTTGGATAAGTTTCTTTAAGACAATTTCGATAGGCTCACCTAGGGGAGTGTATGTGCGTTTTTGAAATTGTCGTGGTTGATGCGGTTGCCTTTGATTAAATTGAGCAGGATTATTTTTAATAGCATTGGCAATTGGTGTGGGTGTGGTCACAGGTGCATTTTGATTTTGAACTCCTTTGATGATGAGTACATGACCTGTTGCATTAATGGTTTTCACATCAACCACACTGTCATTAGTGATGTTCTTATTTTTGACCCAGTACTTATTTTTTTTAGTGGGAGGATTTGCGTTTATGTTTTTAGAACTGTATTTTAGCTCTCCCTTTGCAATAAGGGATTTCTCAATTTGGAAATCTTTTTCTACTAGGTCCATGAAAGTTGTGCAACAATGCAGCTACACTGCATATTTTAGGGGACCTAGAAGTGTTTGTACGAACATTTTGACCTTTTCCTTTTCAGGTATGTCAATGTGAAAATGACTAGCTAGACTTCTCCATTTTTAGAAGAATGGGATGAATGTTTCACTAGAATCCTCTTGCGTGAGATTGCATAAGCTAGTAATAGAGGTGTCCATGTCAATGTTGTATGCATAATTTTTAATGAATTTGCGTTTAAGTTCATCCCATGTTTGGATATCCTTTTGAGCGGAGAACCATTCAAGGGTGGGACCTACAAGACTTTTAGAAAAGAGTCTCATCAAGTATGTATGTTCATAGGGGACATCCATACAGTTGGTCACGAATTCTTGGACATTTTTGATAGGATTTGTCTTTCCTTTGTATTTGGTAAAATTAGGTGACACATATCCCAGAGGAAATGGTGGCATATATAAGTTCATGTCAAAGGGATATACAGATAAATCAAATGACACTTCTGATTTCTTGCTGGATATTTGTATGTTTTCTATGGTCTTCTCTAGACCCATTAGCTTAGCTTGCAAGGCATCGATTATAGGTTCATTTGTGGCCCCATACATAGGATTGATTGGTACACCCTAGGTCCCCGTTTGTTGTGATTGGATGTTGGTGTGTTGTTGAGCAATATGTTGTTGTGACATGTATGATGTGTTTTGGTATGTGTGTTGGTACTGAAATTTTGGATTCGGGATGTGTTGATTGGTATGAATATGGGATGAATATGTCGGAATGTGTCCCCCAACCATTTGGGTTGATATTTGGAGAATATGGTGACCAGGAATATTTTGGTGTCTGATAGATGCCATAGGTTGTGTGTTTTGATTGTCTTGTCAGGGTTGTTGGAACTGTCCCAGGGGATATTCATATTTTGTCCTTGGGAGGTGATGGTATTAAACTATGTTGATGTGTTAACATTTGGTTGTGGTCCTTGAATAAAGAGACGTCATTTACCTCCACCCAAAGGATTATGTGAGGTGCCAATGAGAGGATATGATGAGGATCCACTCATGGTACTAGATGTAGTCGTCAATGGAGGATTTTTATGGCTTGATGTTGCCCCCCAAGGCATTTACCGAATTGGTAAATAGAGGATTGGAATAACTTTCCCACATTGTAGAGGACCCAAAGGTGGCTCCAGCTGATTGTGACGATGTTGTGGATAGTGTAGGCAATGTGACGGATTGTGTTCCTCCAATGGATGTAGCGTTGATTGAATTTGAATTGTTTGGAATGTTGGAGGTAGCACTCATGGTCGTTGTGATAGTTTGTGAGCTAGCATCAAAAAAGGTATTGTTTGTGTTGTTTGGAGGTTGACCACTATTGGACATGTTATTTGTATTGTTGACATTATGGGCAGGAGATGACGGTCTCAAAGTATTATTTTCGAACCCATGAGGTAATTTAGCTCCTTGACTTAAAAATATGGCTAAATATCTGTCGTTGTCATATAAGACCATTTGGTCTATGAAGTAGGTGGCCTCAGGATCTTGTGCTGCTACTTCTAGGTTTTCCTCAAGTATTTTTCCATATTCATCTTTACGTAAGAATGGTTCAAAATGGTTGTTTGATGAGGATGGTATGGTCATAAGAGGTTGAGTAGTTTTCTTGCTAAATGGGTCGTCAAAAGTCCAATTTGGGTCATAAGTGTGATTGGTGACATTAGAATTAGAATCTTGTCCAAATTTTTCCATTTGTCTTTTTCTTCTTTGGAGTCTAGTTTCCACCATAAAAGGGAATTGCTCAAATGAGAGTGATGAAAATGATGACTAAATGCAAGGATGACACTAGCCTATGTTTTTGTATTTTTGGATAAAGGATGACAATGCAAGACTATGTTTTTGGATTTTCGATAAAGGATGCTAATGCAAGACTTATGTTTTTGGATTTTCGATAAAGGATGCTAATGCAAGAATGTTTTCTAAGGAACTAATTGATGCAATATGACAAGGTTGTCAAAGCCAAAGTGTCAAATGATGACTAAGATGATAATGTTGACGAAGGACTAAGATGATTAATGCAAATTCTAGGTTCAAAATGAGGACTAGAGGTGGACATTGCAAAGTCCAAGATTAAAATGAGGACTAAGTTTGGACAGGTTTGCCTAACCACCCTAAGCTTGACTTATGTCTCAATTTTGGTTATCAAAAGGGACTTGCTAAAGAGACCAAATGACAAGGTCGAAATGATGAATGGGTCTACCTAACTAGATTATTGAGTTGGAGGTTCTCACAAAAAGGACAATGACCGAAAAGAGGAATAATGACCAAGTCCCAAGATAACCTAGTTTTAAAAATAATGGTTTTTGCAAAGTGTGGAGATTTGGCCTAATCCAAAGTTTGTCAAGATGAAACTTAAGGACAAATTTATGCAAAAAATGACGATTATGAAGCCTAGGGAATGCAACTAAAATTTGGAAATTTTAAACCTATGGTTAAAATGCAAGCTAATGAATGCAAATGATGGATGTTCGAGCAATTTCAATTCTAGTTTCTGACAAAGACTTTTTGAAAAAGATGTTTGACAGTAGGCTAAGATGTCTGGACTTGAATTCTAGTCTGAGACAGTGTTTGGTTTTGTGTCAGGTGATTGCGTCGTTACAGGAAGAAAATGCATTGCAGTGATCAAATGCAGCTTTACAGATGTCAAGTGCGGTTTAGTATTGTAGATGTGGCTTTACAAAAGGAAAATGTGTTTCAAGAGAGGAGAATGCGGTGTTTGGAGCAGAAAATTCATTTTAGAAGAGAAAATGTCTTGTGAAGTCTTGCAAATGCGGTGTGACAGAGGGATTGCAGTTTAACAGATGAGTTGTAGGATGCAAAAAAGTCAATTTTTTGATATTTGTGGTCAAAATCCCGAATTGTTTAAAGTTTGACTATTTGTTTCAAGATGTTTGAGTGTTGTTTGTTTCGTTTTAGTATCCAACAAAAACTTGGCAAGCGGGATATTTGGAAAAGTAATCAAGCACATAAGAGAACAAGTACAATCCTATGGTTAAGCCAAGATAGTATTCGCTAGACTCCACATGGGTTTCCCCAACCGTATATTAGTAGTGTGTGAATCCAGAAGCTTGGTTGCATGGGTTGCCCCTTATAGTGCATTCTCTTCTCAGGAAAACCAAGCTTCCAACCCCCATGAAACTCCCATGGTAGATTGATCACCTCTACTAAAGACTGCAAAGATGTGGAAGGCTTCACACCGATCGGTGTTGTTCTAGCAAATAGAAGGTTTTTGGCTTACTACACAAGAGTTTTTAATTTGGGACCCCCGTTTGAGTGGCCATACATGGGGCGCAAGATTAATCTTCATTAGGGAGGCACTCTAACCTAAAGAGGTCAAGCTCAACAGGGTTTTGGGGAGTACTACTTGGTCCATATGACACATTTGCACTCGTAATCTTAGGTTTTCCCTTAAGATTCACATTTATATACTGGTCGGGGGTAGCTTGGCTTTAGCTCCGTTTCCGGTTTGAGTCGCGTTGGGGTGATGAGATCCCCAGGCAGGCCCAATTTCTAGAGGCAATAATCATTTTTCTTACACCCAGGATCACATGAATGCACAAGGGGAGAGGATACTTCGGTTATTGCATCAGGGTTACACAGAAACAAAGTGGGTCTGGCTTTCTGATCACCTAGTTTGCGTAGGGTTAGAGCATATTCGCCTACCAATTTCAAACACAATCAGACAATATGGAAGACATGTTAATTTTAAGTGCACCAAATGAAATATTTTCTATTCTAAAAAAAAAAAACAAGCACAATGTTTTCAAATGGGAACTTCTTGGACAAACGAATCTGCAAAACCACAAGTTAGTAGTTTTAGAAAATTGTCTTCTACCCACAAATTCTTGGTGCCACATGCTGCAAACAGAGATTAGTAACCCCAAAAACACCTATGCTAGTTAGAATTCCGAAAAGAAAAATCAGAATGCAAAAGGAAATCTGGAAAACCCGAATGCAAAAAAGAAGAAAATGATTACCAGGCAGATGCATCACAATAGAGCTAATGCATCTCTCTATGTAGAAAATGTGTCATGGGCTGCATCCTGGTTTAATAGGTAGATGCATCCTGGATATCAAATGTGTCATTTGAAACTGCGAGTGCGTCTCATTTTATCAAATTCAGCTTTCTAGATTGCGTATGCTACTTAGCAGGGCATTTGCATAGTTTCAATCCATGAATGCATCACGACGCATCAGATGTGGTGCAAGAAAAATCAAATACAACGTCTCGTACCTGTACCTACAAAAAAATAAAAATAGAAAAACGAAAACTATACAAAAACTACAAAAATAAATAAATGCATCGGGTTCACCAATGCATCAATGGGTTATTTTCAGGTAAGTTTTTTAGCGGATTAGATTAAATAAACAAAACCCAAAGAAGTTATGAAGCACAAAGAAATAAAATAACAAGAATGGTTATACCAGATATTCGTTGAAGCTTCCATGATTCACCTCCATAGCACCTTTTAGCTAGCAGCGTATGATTGTTGCCCTCGAATCAAGTGTGTGAGTAGTTTTACTATGACAATGTCCTATGCAAGTTTTGAAGGATTTGAATGAAAAAAGACTATTCCTATGAAAATTAATCAAATCAAAAAAGCCAAATGCAAAGTAAAATCTAAGCATAAAATGTCTATAATAATGAAGTGGTCCCTAAATTGTGAGCAAAATTTATATTTTATAGAAAATGCAATTTTGGATGGATAGACAAGATTAAAAGCTGACAAAGCCTAAAATCAATTGACGAGATTCCATGTGACAATCCCTAATTAGGGTTAGGGCAAGATTTTTAAATGAGTGGCCAAGATGTCATTTGATAAAATCAAATCGACGGTCGAGAATAAATGTGATAATTAGTCAAAAAGATAAAGATTTTCGAAAATCAAGAAGATAAAGACTTCTTGATTTGTAAGATTCAAAAAATCAATAAGATAAGAATTGAATTGAAAAGAAGATTTGAAAAATCAAGAATTTGCTCAATTACTTGATTTTTGGAAGAATATTACCATTTTGAATTAAATTAATTCAAAATAAGGATTTTATGTGACAATAAATAATCTTTCTGAGATTGTTTACTAAAATGAAGTACAGTTAATAAAACGAAATCATTTTAAATAATTTCATTTATTTAAAATGGGAGAAATGTTAAATTAGGTAATTAAATAATTAAAGATAATCATTTAATTTAGAGGATTATGACCGCTAATTAAATAAATCAATAAACTCATTTAATTATGAGAATTAGTGACATATTAATTAAACAAAAAAAGTTCATTTATTTAATAATCAGGAAGAATAAATGAATAAAAGGTAATTAAATAAATTAATAAATTTATTTAATTATAAGAAGACAATAGACAATTAATGATGTATTGAATAAATAAATAAAATTTATTTATTTAATAATCATGAAGAATACAATAGACATGAATTAATTGAATAATAATGAATTACTTAATTAATATTCAAATGTGGACCAAGGACAAAATTAAATGTCATAATTATGCTAGGATGAAAGTGGTAAAATAGAACTTGTAGGCCTAGATCATTTTTAAGTGTCTACATATACATACATATGTGTGTATATATATTAGATATAATAATATTTGAGATGAAGAGTGTTGATTACTTAACTGAAATCCTCACCCTCCTTGGTGCACAAAGGTAAGCACCATTTTCAACATTCCTTGAGTATGAATAAGCTTTTCTAATGTGTATGAAAATTTTTAGTTTTTGCTTCTTGTTCCATGTTTAAGTACTAGATCTCCTAATTTGATTAATTGAGTGGATAATTTTCCACTCATGTTTGAACTCATATGTGGAGGGCTAGTTCTTGAATCTTTTTCCAATGTGAAGAAGGCCTAATAATGGAAGTTGGTCTAATAAAGGACTCTTTTTAGATAGGGCATCAATTAGAAATTCAAATGCATGTTTATACCTATTTTATATGTCCTCCCAACCCTCAATGTATTGCAATAAATGATGTAGCTCATGAGGGATACAACGTTCCTCATGTCTTTGAGAGAAAAAATTATTATCTTTTTGTTCTCCTTCAATTATAAATTCGTGGTATACTTATCATACTTCTCATGAAACTTTAATTTTTCTTTTGGGTTTGTTATTGTAATAGTTATGTGTATTACCTTTTTCCATTAAAACTTAGTCATTATTACTTTATTTTTGTTAAGGAATCTTATGATTATTTCTACTTCCATTTAAGGTAGTACCTAATCATTATTTTAAATCTTGTGTTTATGGTTGGGTTCAATGGGGTTTTGGAGTTATTTTTGTTGGTTCATCATCCTTGGTACTAGACAAAATATGATTATTGGTTTCATTAGAACTAAAGGAGATGCTACCATTTAGGAATATTTTTCTCATTGTTTCTCTATATGAGACTTCATTCATTTGTAATTTTTATACATTTTTCCTTTGGTTTGAAAATAATTCTTGATTCACTTTTATCTTCTTTCTTGTTAGCATTAACTAAGTTTCTTGGATCTAATCTCTCAAGGTGATTGAATATATCAATAATTTCTAAAAGAACAATGTTTATGGGGGTTATCTACTTAATGGGAAGTTTTTGAGAGACCTCATTTTGTAGGTGACTATATTGGAGTAAGTTTGATTTGTTCTTGTGACATGCCCTCTTCTTCATCTATGAATATGCAAATATCTAAGGACATGTGATTACACATATATGGATCATACCTTTGAAATGGAATATAAGAAGAGTTCGTCTCTTTCTAACAATTCAATTATCTTTCTAATTGTAGACACCTAAAATTTACCACTCACGTTTGGTCAATTTTATCCCTTATTTCATATAATTCCCAATCGCTTATTAAATAATATCTTATTATTTAATTAATGTTATCTATTTATCTCCTAATTCTTCTAAAGACCTAAAGTAATAAATTAATTTAATTAATTATCATACTTTACCCCTTTTCTTCCCTAAATTAGCCACCACATCTCTCCACATGAATTAATTAAAATTATTTAATTCCCCATTTTCTCTCTCCAAATGTCACATCCTCCATATTTTCCCACTTGCCTCTAATCACCTAGCTTTAATCCTAATCATAATCCCCACCTAACCAATCCATAATTATTTGTGCATTCCTTAATATATGATTAAGGAAAAGTTCAACCCCATTTTCCTTAAATGCCTACCCACCTAGTACCCTCCATTAAATATTTCCTCTTTTTTAAGGGAACCCCACATGGGTTTTCCTTCCAAAGTACTCCAAAGTTCTTCAAAGGAATTAAAAAATTCCTTTATTCTCCATCATCCCCATACCTTGGAATGTGAGGACAAATTTTTCTTTATAAAAAATCTCCTCTCCACTTTCCAAGGGTACAATATTCATCTCATTCACTCTCCATTAACACTTGGCATCATCTCATTCCTTGAGGTGTCTCATTTATTCTGTTAGGTCTCAAAAAAATAGGTTTTTAGACCATAAGAGGGTGCCAATCTCTTAATACATTTTTGGCCCACGAACTAGGCAATAATAATTTGAATACCTCCTACTCTTCAGGCTTTGCTAAACCTAGGTGGGTGTACTTGAGCAATAAGGCTGATTTTGAAGGCTATGATCTCTTATCTAAGCAATCTACTCACAATGGCACATGGGGGTGAAGTAGATGCAAGGTTAATTACTACTTCCTATTGAAAATATTTTCAGAATTAGGTGTATGAATAAATTTTGTATGATATTGTTCTAAAATGATCAGTGCCTACACTATTGGGTGAATGGAGTTGAGAGGCGGATGATGATTATGGAGACATGCTTTTATAAGATGGTTAGATCTACTTTTCAACGTAACTCAAATAGTTGGGCACTTTGAATGTCTGCACCTTGTGCAAACATGCAAGTAGGTCAGTTATTTAGACGCTTCTTAGTGATCCTCATGATATCCCCTTATGATACTGTAGAGTTGTGAAAGGATTTAATTTAGATGTGAAGGGAAACCAATTAAAATAATCTATTAAAAAAGGACTTTAATCCAAATGGGAACCTATTAAATTTGGTTTCTTATAAGGAATGTAATTCTTCTACACACAAAAATCAGTCAACAACACCACACAACTATAGCAAATGTATATTGAAAAATTAAATTTATTTCCACACACTCAATTTGAATAACATAAACAACCACTTTGGAGACAACCAAATAACATATAAGCATGTAAATCCACACAACTATTGAACACTTGAAAGAAAATCAATAATTATATGTAACCTTCTCCATTGTATTGATCTTCAAATGATATGCATTATAACAATAGTTTGTAAAATGAGATGGATGGGCTAATTGGTGAAATCTATATTCTTACTAATTTCTACTCTAAAAAATATATGTCCTGATGATTTCTACTCAGGTCTTGGTCTCTCTTATATAGGAGAGGCAACAAGCTAGAAACCCATTACAAAAGGTCATGATGTTTGATAACTAAACATAACTAAAATAAAATAACACCACATATGAGTGCATCGGTCCGTTAATATACAAGTAGAAGCCCATGACCACCCAAGATCTTTTCAAAGCTTCTATTCCATGATAGGGTGCTCATCATGCTGTCGGATGGCATTCCTACTCTGATGGTTGTCTCGTTGTATCTAATACATCTAAAGTTTGGCTGATAAACAAATTGATTGGAGAGAGGTGATGGATTTAATCCTGTTCAACATAGGTGTCCACATTAGAGATCACCTCTTTCATATCATATTCCATATTCATCATTTTTTCGAGCTGCTTGTGAGAATTTTGTAAGACCATATCCTCATCATTGATTTCTTGCAATGCAACAGTTAGAAGTCCCACAAGTTCTTCCTTCCAACCATCGTAATCCTGCGAATTTCCACTGTCATCACGAAGTGTTGGGTATGAGTCAAAGAAGCTGAAATATTCCCTAAGCTTGTTATGATATCCATTGTGTGATTCTACTAGCATGTTATATGTTTGCAGTATTTGTCCTTTCATGATTTTCTTATCTAGGAGCTCCTTTCTTTTCTTGATTATTCTCTTTTGTAATCATTCATTCTCCACCAATGCAGAGTGTCTCTATTTGAATAGTTTCCAATAATTATTAGCACACTTCATCATTTTGTTGAATCTTTCTTTAATAATTTTAGATATAGTGTTATATTTGATGGTTCTCACTTCTTTCTCCAATTCTTTGCATTTCCCCTAGGATTCCATATGGTAATTCTTCCAATAGGCTGCATTATCCAATGCATCCAACACTCTCTTATCCTTTTCAATCCATGGGGAGTACAACTCTGATGTGGAGGAAGAAGATGTTATTTCTCTTTGATTTACCAATTCCTTCTTTAATCTATCATTTTCCTTAATCAATTTTTTGATCTATGCTTTGGTAAATTTTTCCACATTTATGTTCAATTCTGTTGTCTCCATAGGGTTGGTATCCCCTACATGTTGGACCAAGAGATGTCCAAAATCTTGGTTTGGATTACTGATTATAGTAGGTCTTTTATCATGAGGATACATTGACCAAATAAGCAAGGTGGCCTCATCTAGGTTGTACCTAGATCCTGAATACATCTTTTCACTTGCTTTTTCTGTTAAGTTCATTGTCTTATCCCCTCTTTTTCTGAAGCTATCAAACACAATTGTAGAGCTAATATCCCACCCTGGTAGGAGCAACACTCCAACTTCTTGAAGTAATTATCTTCCTCTTTCAGGAGTAATGGATTCCATTTCCTTATCTATCTCCTTTTTCAATTCCTTTAGGTTAGTTGCCTCTTGTTCAAGAGTGATATCCTATACCTTTTGTCTCATTTTTCTTCCTTTATATTCATAAAAAAATGATTTAAATTCAAAAGATTGAACAAAATCACAATTAGAAATGAACTCTTGTCCAACCCTAACCCTTACATCATTAGATAGTTCATCTGATGCCTCAAATTTTGCAATATTCTACTCTTGAGGGGGTTTGTATTGTGCCATCACAAGGGAAATTATTTGTTTGACCTTCTCACCATATTCATCACTCTCCTCTTCTCCACTTATATCAGTGTCTACAAAAAAACATTCCTCAGGAGTAGGTTGTGAAGGTATGTAATCCAAGGGCTCTATGTCTTCATCTTGTACTCCTGAATAGATTGCATGAGGTGCATCAAAAATAGTTGGGGGCACATCTTTCACTAGTTCATTCACATGAGCGATGAGTTACTCAATTATCATTAAAGGATCCTCTATTTCACCAAATGCCTTTGTATAAGATGGGACAATTTTTCTTTTACATTCCTCTGTAAGCATAACCTTGTTATAGGAAACCATTCTTTTTGTGGTAGAAGCCTCATCATGGTTTCTTATCACATCTTTGACTAAGAACAAATGTTCATACCATGATAGCCCTTGTGATAATCTTGCCTTGTGAATAAACGCTTTTGTATCAAAAAATTTCCTTACATGACCTAGAGGTAGGTTGTACTATGCTAATCTAGTATTAATTTCTTCATATCCTTCATTGGAAACCACTATAAAGTCTCCAAAACATAAGGTGTTGGGCATAATTGATTGTTTGTTATGTCCTTTGAGGTGTTTGGCATCAGATTTTTCCAATTGCCTCACAATTTCTAAATAAGCAACTCAGTTAGGAACCATTCGTGGCATCAAGTGTGGAGTTCCTTCAAACCCATAAACCCTTATCACTGTACAATCAGAGAAAGAATACCAGTCTCCCCAATTATGATTCACTTTATTTCTTGGGTCATTCTCCTTTGGTCTTAGAAATATTTGTACTTCTGGGGATAGGTTATAATTGCATGGATATCCCAGGAATTTCCTCAATGGTTTTACAAAAAAATATTCAAAATAAAGAAATGAGACCTACCAAATTGGTTGTCCCACAATGAGGTCCACATTTGTACAGGTTCAAAATCTCCATTTTCATTTGTATCTTTTATCCTTAATTCTTCACTCTAGACCCCTTTGCTTGTCCTTCGTCCAAAAGAAAATGCATAAGCAAAGAATAGTGTTCAAAATGAATATTCTCACCATTATTTTTAATCGTTTCAAGTCCTTGATTTAGGGCATTGGCTAAGTAGCTAGCATAATCAAATGGCCTAGAATACGTTCTCTATATGTCTGCAACTAGGACCATTGGGGCAATCGACATGAGAGGCAAAACCTCTACTCCCAAAACTTGACCAGCAAAATAATAAATGTATCAAAAATACTCTTCAAATAAATCTTCATGTAAAGGAGGGTTTTCACTGCTAGAGAACCTCTTGAGTTGGCCTCATTCATCCTTGGGCCTATACAAAGGCAAATCCATCTCTTATAGCTGGTATACATGTGGTGATACTTTGTCAAGAGATCTTTGATTTTGAATGATAAATTTAGTGAACACTCCAACTGAAATACATTAGAAATGAGATCTCTAGAAATAACAAGCATGCAACCCCCACCATGTGACTAAATAGTTCTTTTCTTGGGGTCATATCTAATAGCAAGAGATTTAATTAGCTCTGTGTTCACAAACACATTGGGCACCACAAGTCTTCCCAAGTTCAACCTCTACAAGTTGTAGACTAATTGAAACCTAAATTATTTTTTGTAATGGTATATGAAGAGCTCATACCCACATTGCGGTGTCCAAATATCTCTTAAGCCCTTATATTTGTCCCATAGTCGATCCATTGAAGGATTCATTAGAGAACTCCTCTTGGGTCTCGGCCCCGACCTAGGGCATTGATCTATTAGGTCTTGATTTAGGAGTCTCTTTCTAGTTTTCTATTTTTTAGCTTTGGGTCTGTCTGTACTCTCTTACATTATTTAAATCTTAAGATTCTAAAGAAAATAACTTCTTAGTTGGGTCTAAAGTACTTACTTGCACTACAACAAAACAAGAAATTAGCGCCTAAAATAGCACCGGATTTTAGTGCATTTGATTTCATGAATTGGGCACTTCTGTTGGTGCAAAACTTGATGCAAACTAGTATGCTCACTTTGGCGCCAGATTTAGCGCTGGATTTAGCACCGGATTTAGCGCCGACTTTTGTTGCTTCCAGTTTGGCTTCCAATTTTGCTTTGGTTTTGCTTCTTGTGTTGCTTCCATGTTTGCTTCCATTTTTGCTTATGGTTTTGCTTCCAGGTTTGCTTCCGATTTTGCTTCCATTTTTGCTTGAGGTTTTGCTTCCATGTTTGCTTCCGGTTTTGCTTCCAATTTTGCTTCCAGTTTTGCTTCCAATTTTGCTTCCATTTTTGCTTCCAATTTTTTCTTCCAATATAACATCGCTTCTTGCATCTAGCTTTGCTTCCATTTTTGCATCTTTTGTTGCTTCTAATATGACTTCTATTATTGCATCTTTTTTTGCTTCTAAAATTGCTTCCATTATTACTTCTTTGTTTGCTACCTGAATTGCTTATGTTTTTTCTTCCTAGATAATGTCAAGTTTTGCTTCCAAGATTGCTTCTAGTTTACTTCTAGTTTGGCTTCCTTTGTTGCTTCTAAAAATGCTTCTTTTTTTGCTTCCATTTATTAATTTAATATGTTTTATTTCAATTTAATTAGTTAAATATATCATGCCTCTTAAATAACTCATATGATTAAATAAAAAGATAATTATTATAACATGATCATCATTTATAATTAAAAAAGTGATTCAAATATCTATATAAGTAGATCAAAACAAGTGAGTCAAATATCTATATAAGTGATTAAAACAAGTGAGTCAAATATGCCACTAGATTAATAACATGTCAAAATGATACATTTCCAATAGTCGACATAAGTCAAAATGATACATGTACAAATGATATAAGTAAAAATGATACATGTCCAAGTGATATAAGTCAAAATGATACAAATCAATAATATGGTACTGCAAGCCATGAAAAGAGGCATCATAATGATATATCAACAATGATCTATGATGTAGTCTATATGATCATGAATGTCACTAGCTACTACTAGAAACTGCCTCATCATCATCATCACCATCATGATCATCATCGTTGTCATCATCATCATCATCGGCCTCGGTGTCTTTTGTATCTACGTCATCATCATCCTCTTCCATGTGATCTCTACCAAAACCAACATATTCTGGATCTATATCATGATGATCATCTTGATCTTCTGGAAGACCTGTTTTCTACAAAAAAAAATCATTTAAAATGAAAATTTATTATTTATTTCATGCAATAATTTATTTTTCTGTTATATATCTAATATTACAACATGTGAAACAAAACCATAATCATATTACATCATATCAAAGTTTGCATACCATAATAAAGTTTCAAAAATGTTACAACTAATATGTCATTCCAATGATGTAAAACATGCAACAATTCTAATAAACATTAGTAAAATAAGCTAGCATTTGGTGGAAGAGGAAGAAAGATGACTAGAACTTTGGAGGCCCACCATAATGGATTTCGATATTTGACCATGAGAGCAGAAGAGAGAGTTGATATCATGTATCAAAACATTAAGCATGCATTCTTCTAGCCAGTGGAGAAGGAGATGATTACTTTTCTTCATTTTCATTTGCATAACCATATCATGGTGTGAACCAAGAAGACCAAGGATGTCCAGTTTTATGTGGAGGTAATGGATGTGGTCCAAACTTTAGGAGGGGCAAGAATTTCAATGTATGATCTTGATGAAATTGAGGAAGAACAACAAGAGAGGGACAAATAAAATAAAATCAATGCAGAGTTTCAAGGATTTATCAAGCGAGTAATAGAGCTATGGGAGTAGCCTCATCTAAAATATTTTGAACTAGAGTTTGATATACCATTTAGAGAGATTGGTTTTCATGGAGTTCCTTTCAAAGCGTCTGCTTTTATTGTTCCTATGATAAACTATTTGGTAGAGTTGGTGGAATTTCCTTTCTTAGTAATCACTATTAGTGAGATTGAGATTGTTAACCTTGATAGAGTAGGACTTGGGAAAAAGGAATTTTATATGGCTATTAGCATCATACTATACAACCATTGCAATAAAATTTAAGCTAGCATCAAATAACCAACAATTTTGAAAATAACATGAAAATTTTTAGTTGCTGCTATGCCAAGAATAAAATAAAAGGAAACAATGTTCCTTCTAGTGGTTTGATGATTGCAAATGAGGATTTATTGAATTTTAGTGGAGTAAAATGAAAATTAAAAGTAGTTGATTCATATAATATATGCACATTAAACAATTTATGGTGCAAAATTTTTTCTGATGCCTTCTATAGCTAAATGCTACACTCATTTCAGGCATTAAGAAAATGCATCCCACCTAGATTTTGTGTGACATTATCTTTTCCCTAGAATGCTTTTCAAAATCATCACCCTCGGCCTGATTTAGGATAAAACATCAATAATGAGCAAATTAACAAAAAATCAAAAGTGAATAATACATAATCTATGTTGTAAAGTTAAAAAGTCTTATAAAAATACATATAAAACTCTAAAACATTTTCCATTTGTTCTCTAAAGTTTAGTCCAATCAACTAAAGCAAGAAACATATATCTTATTACTATTTAAATCAAAAGAAGATATCTGATATACAATTTAAAACATCAGTATATGAGCTAATTTGTTAAAGTACCTATTCTCCTTCAAGTATCGATTCCTTGATAAATTCAATTTGGTCCTCAAATACATACCTGTCACAAGTTTCAAAGGAATCTATCATGAGAATCTAACCATGAATATATGTAACAATCTAAAAAATTCATAATCAGAGACAAGTGCTTTAAAAATTCCACTACACATTGATGCATTCTTCATGCTGAAATGAGTGTTTAGAGCTATGATAACCACACTCATGTCTTGAGGGAATCTCACTGTCTAAGGAAGAATTCAAAGTGCCTTGCAGTAGAAATAGCATTCAACATCGACCATATGGTGACTACATTTAAATAATTCAGAATGGTCAAGTTCACTGAAATTCACCCTATGATTGGAAAGAAATGGACCATAACTCCCTATAAAATAGGAAATTGGCAAAGAAAGAGCAAACAATCCCTTGCAAACTAATTACAAATTAGTAGCCTGAGAAGCTTCTTAGAGGCTTACACAAGTGATCTTGCAAAAATATGCGTTTGTTTCTTTGAAGACCTTTGAAGCCCACCATGCTTTGCATCAATCATCTCCATTTTTGTCTTGTTCAACGAAAAATGAACATACAGAAAAACAGTGCAATTGTCTAGTGAAGCGGGTTGTGAAAAATAAAAATGTAAAATACTTGCAAGAAAGGAGAAGGATATGCAAAATATTACAAACCCATGGTTTAGGGTTTCTAGGTCGAGCCCCAAATGTGGAAGAATTTATTTTTCTTTCTTAGAAGTTAAATATTGTGCCAAAAGGCTTGCACTCATTTTTCTAAGAGCTCGTATCTGCAATAGGAGTCGCGGGTTTTCAAAAAACCCCAGATCAAAGACAAACCCAGAATTCCATTGAATAGAGCCCACAACCATAATCATGGAGCCATGAAGGAGGCTCAAAAATATAATAAAGAAAAGTTTACACTCTATTCTTGTTGGAAATAGAAAAAATATTCTAGAGAGGCCGTGACCAAGCTATCACCAAGAAAGAGAAAAAATGCAGAAATAAAAAAATATTTCATCGTTTGATCAAACCAAATATGGAGAGTATGATTTGTTTCATATCTTTGGCTAGTGAGCTAACTCCAGAGAAGTCGAGCCAAGATAGAAGGGTTACAAAATAAGGATGCATGGTAGAAATAAAACACCCATTCATTCGTATCTATTGAGTCTAGATCGAGCTTGTTTTGACAGAAAACATAGGTAAGATACAAAGAAATGGCGCATAGAAACTTACTCAACTTCTTGTTGTTCAAAGAAATACGAGCTCTAGAAGTGCTTTGATGTCAAACTCAAGACAAGCAAGGCATCGACAGAGTAAAGAAAGAGAAAAATGCATGAGAATCCAAGAAGGAATGTCTTTTAAAACACATTCAGATAAGTGGAAACAAATGATGAACCATGAAAGCTTTACCTGATTCAGCCTCAACATAAATTTTTGTGAAGAAAACTCTCAAAATCAGTGAGAAAATTGATAGATACTCCTCTAGAAAGCTCGAGGTTTCAAACTCTAATGATGGCAGCATGTGCAAGGCAAGGGAGCTCAAAAAAACCAAGTGAAAATGAGATTTGAAAATTAGGGCTTGGGTATTTTGTTCTAACTCATCATGGTGGCAAAAATATTGATGTGAAAAAACTCAAATCATGGCAGAAAAAATATTGATGTGAAAAAATTCAAATATGTTTAATCATTAAATATTTTAATATTCAAACAAATTTAGAAAAAAAAATACATATATTTTATAATAAAAAATTACTATTATCTATTAAATTCATAAGTGTTAAGTTCATGCTTTTACCTCTGTAACGCTGGATGATTATGAGAGAGGTGTGGTAGCATGGTATACTGCCATACCGTGAGAGATTTCTTACTGCCTGGTGGTAGTGTGGTGTATACTACCATACCACAAGAGGATTCTGACTATCTGATAGTAGCGCGGTATACCACCACCCTGCAGAAGCCTTCTAGTAGCAGGGTTGTAGTGTATACCACTCTACTGCATATGTTGCTCACCTTCTCGATGGTATAGTAGTGTATGCTTTTGATCATTACTTGAAGAGTGTCGATGAGACAATCCTATTTGTCTTACCTATATCTCAATGTCTCATCGACATTAGATCTTATGTTCCTCTAACGTTGGTTGTCGGTGTTGATGAGACAAGCTAATATATCTTACCGATATGCCACTATCTAAATCCGACGCTAAATCTGGTGCTAAATCAGACTACCTAATACCACCATACCGTGGAATATTTTTTACTGTCTTGTAGTAGTGTGGTGTATATTGCCATACTGCAAGAGGATTTTGACTATCTAGTGGTAGCACAGTATACTGCTACCTCGCGGAAGCCTTCTAATAGCAGGGTTGTAGTGTATACTGCTCTATTGCATATGTTTCTCATCTTCCCAGCAGTATAGCCGTGTATGCTTTTGATCATTACTTGAAGAGTGTTGATGAGACAATATTATTTGTCTTACCGATATCTCAATGTCTCATCGACATTATACCTTATGTTCGTCTAATGTTGGTTTTTGATGTCAATGAGACAAGTTAAAATCTCTTACCAATATGCCACTATCTAAATCCGACGCTAAATCCGATGCTAAATCTGGTGCTAAATCTAGCGCTAAATCTGGCACTAAATCTGGCATTGCTAAATTTGGCGCTAAATTCGATGCTAAATCCGGTGCTAAATCTAGCACTAAATTTGGCACTAAATCCAATGCTAAATCTGACGCTAATTAGTGCCTGATTTAGCACCTACTTTTTTTAATCAGCACAAAAATGGCACTAGCCCGATAAATAGTGCCAATTTTTTCAAAAAATTAGAGAAAAATACATTAAAATAGTGGGTGGAAGCAAAAAACAAAGCAAAAAAGGGAGTTAATCATAGGTATTTATTGTAGTGTTGAGTCTCACCTCCACTGGTCTTTGTCATGTAAGAGCTCCAAGTTTTTCCTTTCTGCTTCTGCCCTTAGCGAAATCTTCTAGATTTTGTAACAACTATTTGATCAACTTGTGGTATAATTCACTTCAATTTTGGTTCATAAATGCACCATCCATTTTTCAGTCTTGTCATCAGGGAAGAACACTTAATTCAAATGTCTCAACGATGCCCCGGGATGTCACATCAGCTAGTAATATTTTTTATCATTGTATTGGTGAGACTGTGACTCTTTCTTTCACTGATAGCCACCCTTTCCACCAACGAACACCTTTCCTTTGATCTATTGATGGGATGCCAAATAATGTTTCCCCAATGCACCCCGGTTCCCCTGATATACTTTATGCACTTGATAATTTATGGTTATATCTAGCCATTAGGGGAATTCCATTATTCATTCCACCAATGTTTATGTGTTAAATTTTGTTGAGTCTGTCAGTATATCGGGGAGAGCACCCTAGGAGTTAGCATGATAGAGTATTGTTACACTGATACTAGGTTGTGAGATATTTTCATTGGGCCATCAGCGAGGCTGTGATGGGGGTTCTACTGATGAAGCATTGTTAGGCCAATGGTATTGAATTTCGTTAGGAATGGAGGAAGGAATATGGGATTTCAAATTTATTTATGGATTCAATGTAGGCTATAGTATGGATCTTGTCACACATATTTCTATAATTTGCATTGATCATAAAATTAAAGTGTGCTGAATTTCTGTGGTATGTGGAAGATAAGTGGGGTGAAGGCTAGTGGAAAATGCCATATTTTTCCAATTTCAACACATCCCTAGCCATTGATCTTCACCCAATCAATCCTAGCCTTCCATCCATTATTCCTCTCCTCATATACAAAAAAATTATCCATTTTTTATCATCATACAATCTTGTGCAATTTAGCATTGTTATGTTGTTTAATTTCATTGAGCATACATAAATCAACCATTCAAGGGAAATCTACATGCAATGAGAGCTTTGAAACACTAGGTTTTCATTGATTTCCATGGAGGTTTGAGTTCTATTTCCACCCTATCTAATTGTTGTTTTGATTTTTGTGTTTTGAATTATTTTTGTCATTTGAATCCTTCAATTTGATCATAATTATCACTGCATACATTCTAGCATGCCTTGTGGGACCCATGTCATGGGTCTACTGATAATTTTTTTTATTTTCTAGTTGTTTACATTTACAGGTTTAGCGTAGAGGTGATTGTGAACATACTTAGGTAGATATGTTCTATAAATGGGTGACTCCACTCTTGCATGGTAAATTTCACTTGGGCCTCCCCTTGACTAGTGACCTTGTAGAGAAAATAGGAAACTTCACCTTTGTAAAGTTGATCCTACTCCAGAAGGGCCATTTTTCCTCTAGATAGGCAATTTTTCTCATGGGCAATTTCACCTCTAGATAGGAAATTTTTCTCTTGGTTTTCTCTATATGTAGATGGGTGACTCCATCCTCATATAGAAGGCCCTACCCTATATAGGTAACTCCATCTCCATAAGCGTGATTCTGCTCTAGTTAGGTGACTCTCCCTTGTTCTTGGGCGGATATGCAAGTAACTCAAGTATTATCAATACTTTGTTAGATTTCAAATTTATTGTATATATGGTACTAACCTATTAACTTGTTAGCATGATTTTGATCTTTCTAATGCTCATCTACAACCCCATATAGTTGAAGACCAACATATTAGAAGTCTAACACATTATTTATAAGACATCACTAAAGACTTGTTTTCTCACTAACTTAAGAATACTTCAACTTTTCTAAAGGGTCAATTAACAATGTGTGATGTGTTAGGGTCATTTTAAAATTTATTCTCTCCCCTTGCACCATTTAGTGATCCTAGGGATCGTAAATCACAAATTGATCCAAGTCTCGTGTTATCCCAAGAGTGCTAGCTTGTGTGTATGCTCTCTCCTTACACTTCGTACAAGCCTAGAGATTAGAAATGCCTAGCATATCCTTCCCTTTAGGAGGCCTGCTTAGGGATTCCATCCCCCAAGGGACAACGTCAACCATGTGAACCAATGCGGTATATAAAGAAGGGAGAACAAAATTTATACCCCAATCTAGTTGCATCATGTTTAGTGAACCTTTGATACTTGAGTGATACCAAGCTAGGAGTGTAGGGTTGGTCTGAATGGCTTAACTAACATTCCCAACCCACCGTTGTGATGGGATAGTATTCATGGATGTGCCTCACATACCTACTTTCTATTTAGAGGATGCATTAGATCGCTTGTTTTAGCCTAGAATAAGACCTTTCAATCATTTCTTAATGTAGTGCAAGGTACAATATCATTCTCGAAGCTACTCACCATGTATCCACCTAAGTAGAGATAAGAGATCTTTGGGAAAGGTCTCATGACCTCCAAATAAAGGGAAAAGGTAAGTCGTTATACCCCTAGATCCCTATTTATTGACTCTTAAAAGAGATGTGCTTCACATTGATCTTGAGATATTAGCCTTTTGGTTGGTGGGTCTATGTTAGGTTAACACACCCACTTGACTAATATAGGATTGTGAAATTTGGCATGTCTTCTTGTGACTACCCATGTGTGTCTATGAATCTATCTAGTTAATTTTGGTATTTATTTTTATCTATCTACCCTTTGTCATTTGGTCATCACCCTTAGGAAATTATACCCTATTCTTGGGTGACTCTGTCTCTACTTGGGAAGATCCATTCTATACACAAGAAAATCCATTCCTATCTTTAGTCAGTCATACTTCAATGATTCCACCTTGTGCATAGGGAGCTCCATTTTTCTCAAGTAGATATGTTGTTCACCTTTATGATCCTTGTTAGATGGTTGTAATTTGTACTTAGGTGATCCTATCATAGTCAAGCAAATGTGCTTTATTAACAAGTGATTTCATGGATACATGATCCTATCATTCTTGTCAATTCCACTTAGTCCATAGGTGACTCTACTAAATCAAAATACCATGTCGAGGTGGATACACTCTATCTATAGGTGATTTTTCTCTTGGTTATATATGCCATGTTTTGAGGTGGTCCTATTCTTAGGTGGTTATGTTTACTCTTAGATAGTTGCACTCTATTGTTAGGTGATTATTTTGTCTAGTAGATACACTCTATAAATAGGTGATTTTATCCTTGGGTAGATACGTTTCTAAAAGGATAGATCCACACTATTCTTAAGTGAATCCATTCTCCATAGAAAATCTAGAGAGTGAATCCTCTCAGCCAGAGGTATCCTATGTTATTCCAAATCTAAATATGTGATAAAAATGGTTTTCACACCTACACATAACCTATATCAATCATTTTCATCATATCACCATTTTCAAAATCCATTGAATCATCACTCTATTAGCACAAAGACATCCCTAAATGTACATTGTAAACATCTGAATCATCCTACATAGGTATATAGCCCCCTAGAACTCATTTGAGAATTTTGAAATCTGAATACAATCATTATCATGATCATTTTTTCTTAGGAACATAGCCTATCCTAAGTTAGTAATCCCCCTCAATCGAACTATTCCATCTCAAGCAAGAGGTATAATTTATGTCAAAATAAACCATGCTTGATAAAAATTTCTATCTCAAGTACAATCTCATCATCCTCATCTATCATTCTTGAGAATATAGCCTATCTCAAGTATCAATCAAATCAATCATCATCAATCCAAGTTCTCAAATTAAATGAGAGAATTGAATCAACCATAAAATCAATCATATAATCAATCTTGTTTGGTCCTTTCCTTGGGCTTAGATTCACCATCCTTTAAATCTACCATCTTTGTATATTTCATTCCCATCACCACATGGGTACAACTTAATAAATGAGAAATGCATGGAACAACACCAACAAATTCATCAATCACCACACTATGCTAATTTACTTAGTGATGGAGAACCTTAATATACGAACATGCAAGGGGGACCCTCAGTCCATCATATCCCCAAAATATTGTATTTATCAAGGATGAGATGGTCTCTCAACTTGATCTCACTCATATCCTTCAAGAGTAATACAATAATCCTACCAATGTTCTCATGATTGATCACCTTATAAATGAATGTTCTGAAGCTATCTTCAAGCTAATCTCCTTATGCAAGGCACCAATTTTCCATCAAGGTTTGATGTGGCCTAATATTTGGAGAGAGTTCAACCATAAACCCCTCAATCTCCTCCTGAAAATACTTGGGGCCTTATACCATGGGTGGGAATGATGTAGTGATACAAGTTCCTCCATCCCCCATACATATTAGGATCTGAGTCGAGACTTAGTCATGTTCATGGTCTTGAACCTACATCATCCACATAGTTTCAAGGTCCAATCCCTTGGAATGTCCAAAATCCCAAATTTTAAATATGATTTCATCCCCCACCTCAAGGAAATATGATTGTTCCCTTGACTAATGCACCTGCATTAGTGCCCTATCATGTTTCTCTTGTATCGATTAAACATTTATATCATTCTAACCATATTTTGTCACCCTTGCATGCCTCCCAATCCTATACCAAACATCCACCTCAAGATCATCATAATCCTCCACCCTCATATTTCTCCCCACGACAACATCAATATCCTACATCAGCGCCTCTCATGGATCCTCTTGTACCACAAGATCCATATTGTTATCAACCTTATGCTACCTCACTCCACACTTAACCGCCTTATGCCCCATAGGGTCCTACACATCAATAATATACACTCCAACCACCTCCATATTCCTCATATCAACCTCAAAAACCCCACAACAATCCTCAATCCCCTCATACCAATCCACTCTAATATCCATCACAATCATACCCCTCATAACCATCTCATCAACCAATGAATACCTCATATAATCAATCGCATCCATCACAACCTCCCACACAATCCTATGGAAATCCACTTCAATACCCCTCTCACTATCAATCTCAACCACCTCATCAATCTCCTAACAACCCTCTTCAATAGTTGTCATATTCCAATCCATCAAATTAACCATCACATCACAATCAATTCCAACAACAAATTTACCCTTTTTAATCATCACAACAATAGTCATACTTCAATACCCAACAACAACCATCATACAATAATCCATCTCTCGATCAATCACATCATCCTCCACCTCTACATAATTTATACATCAACCAACCAAGTTCCAATCTAGCAGTTCCTCCCCCATCACCAATGCTTAATCAAGAATGAGAGAATATGTAAGCTGCACTCAAGGACTTGCAAGTGGGGAATGCTAAGAAGTCCTTTAAATTTAAGGAATTATGTTGGTATCCCTTTGATCGCACCATTTCAACTACACCTTTTCCCAAGAATTTTAGGATCCCCAAATTTGATAAGTATAAATGGAAAGATGATCATCAAGATCACATTAAAGAGTTATTTATGACTTCTCAAGAGTTGGACTACAATGATAATTATCTCCCTAGTTTGTTCCCTCAAAGTTTAAGTGGGAAAGTATTGGAGTGGTTCTTACATCTCCCTCATGGTTGGGTTACTAATTTTGTGGGATTGTCTAAAACTTTGTAACACATTTCTCCTATAATCTTGAACATGAATCCACTATGCTTGATCTATGTACCAACAAACAATGTAGTGGAGAAATTTTTTCAAGTTATCTATTGAGGTGGAGAGGACAAGATAGTCATCTCTCATGGACTTTACCTAAAAATCAATTGGTAAATATCTTTGTTTAAAATTTGTATACATAAATGGATTTCCATGTGTTCATCCATTATGCATCTACATTCAATGAGATCATTGAGAAAGGTGTAACCATTGAAAAGGAACGTGTAGTTAAGGGTTTAATCAAAATTTATAAGGAAAACATTGATAAGTTCTCTAATAATAAACCCCCTTTTTTGGAACAAAAACAAGAATTTTATCAATGATGGTGTTATGAATACCAGACATATTTAGGCAGCTTATGCATCCCAAACTATTCAAAATTTTCCTACCTTACCTACTATGAATACAATATTCATTCCCCAAGGAACACCCTGACCTTCTAGTCAAGGCAACAAAAAATTCTCTTTCAATCCTTTAGGGGAGCCTCTTGATGTGGTGTATCATAAGCTGGTACAAGCTATTGTTGCCACCTATGCAATTACCCAACCTTTTGATACTAAACCAAATCCTAACTGGTTTAAAGAAGACGAGTATTATGATTATCATAGGATTAAGGGACACTCTACCAATAAATGCATGAATCTAAAGAATTATGTCCATTACCTCATTGATAGAGGTGGCATTACCTTGGAAGGTAATCAATCCACCTTGTCTAGTACTTAGCTACAAATATACCAAAATACTTTTCTAAAGAACTCCCAAGGACCTAACACATCCAATGCTAATATCGGTTTTAGAAATTCCCAAAGTAATAGCCAAAACAATAAAATCAATAAAATTGATTATACTATGGTCCTCTTTAATTATGACTACATGGTTAGTTACATCACACAAGTTGACCCACATTTTACATGATTAGAGTAAACTCCAAAGAACCTTGATGTGTAGTTACCACTCAATGAGATCAAAAAAATCATCCCAAGGCCATCTAATACACCCCATCCATCTTCATTAAGCCCAAATTATAACATTTTGGATCACCTTGGAAAAACCCTTATGAAAATATCTATTTTAGACCTTCTGAAGTCTTCTACCATCAACTAAGAGATCCTCACAAAGGCATTAGAAGAAGCTTGTGTCCCTACCAACATTGATCCCACATAGTTTCAAGCATTAGTAGGGCATATTTCTACCGCATATTAGTTGGGATTTAGTTAGAATTACATGCCTCCCATTAACCCATCCCATAATCGCCCATTACACATTGGAGTAATTATCATCAAGAACAAAGTAAAGAGGGTCATGTTAGATTATACCCTTAATTTTTGTACACTGAAATACAAAAAAAAGGTGGGGTACACTCAAGGTTACTTAGCCATAAAATAATCACCATAAAGGCATATGAGAATACAGAGCGAGATTCAATAGAAACTATTTTTCTCCCCATTTAGATTGATCCATAACTACAATACACCACATTTCATGTCATTGTTCTTGACCTCCCTTATAATATCCTCCTTGGTCACCCATGGTTTCATGTCATGCAGGTCATCCCCTCCACATACCACCAATGCCTTAATTTCCCTCATAATGGCATCAAGGTTACTATCCACACTAATCGTTTCTACTTCAATTACTGTCATGCTCTTGAGGCCACTTTCCCTCAATCTCAACATTTCCTAGGGATCAAAATTATGCCTTTTAATTCAACTTTGTCTTTGTATTATGTCAATCCCAACACTTTCCACACCATCCAACCCAACTACTCTCCTTGAATTAACCTTTTTCAAAGTTCAAGATCAATGATAAAGGTTGTGGGGAATATGAATTGAACGCCACTCTCAATGTGGATTCCATGCCCCTTTATCCACATGCCTTTGGAAGGCCATCTCAGTTAAAGAAGCCACGATTGTCAACAACTAAAATTTTGGGGTCCACTGATTTCCAGTCTCCGGGTACTTTAGAACAAGAGAAAATTGAGGAGGATATTAGTCAATGGGTATATTCGAAAGAACCTAAGAGATCTACTACACTCTTGGAATATTTTGAGGAGGCTTATCCTATCCCTCTATATCTCCAAGTACTTCAAATAATCTCAATTCATTTTTTTTCTTGTTAAAGATGTCTCAAAAGAATTCATTAAACTCTCTTATAATGACTTGGGTGCCTCCCTTTTTTCCATGACTATCCATATTATTGACCTTCTAATTTGTCACAATGAACTCATTTATTGGGACCAATGTGGATATTGACACCTTGATGTATTTTAAAGTGATGAAGCATTCATAGAATTCATGGGTTTGTGTGAGGGTATTCCTCTTGGGGACCATATATTAGTTTTTTTTATGAACTCCTTAACTATAAAATTAAAAATTAAGAGAATAAATTAAAGGTATTTTAGTGAAAACCTCCCTAAAGCACTTCTAGATCTATCAAAATTTTAAAAAATATCCTCTAATGAAAACCTCCATGAGGTGTCAAACGATGAGGATGTTCATCTTCCCCTCATGGATATATAACAATCAAAGAAGTCTCCCATTCTAATAGAAGAAATCAAATAGAATTGGGTTTTGTAATTGAACCACAACTTACCTATGTGGAAACCACTTTGCTAGTAGATGATTATCAAACATTTTCCAATATTCTACAAAGGGGCTCCATCAATTTTGCATGGTCATACTCTGATATGCTAGGATCCTGCATTAGTGGTTCACCACTTGGTTCATCGAAATACCAAAATAGATAAACAAAAGCTTCACAAAATGCATCCCCTAGTCACATTGTTAGTCAAAGTTGAGATAGAAATTTGCTTTAGGTTGGATTTATTCATCCTATCAACTATTTTGAGTGGAATTCTAATATTTTCTTATTTCCAAGCCAACTAGGGGCATCACATTTGTACTATTTTAGAGATATCAACAAGGCCTATTCAAAATATGACTTCCCACTTCCCAATATTGACATGCTTATGGATTTAGTGGTCGTTCATGCTATGTTGTCCCTTATGGATGGTTTATCAGGCTAGAATAAAAACCATATTGCAATAGAAGACCAACATAAAATAGCCTTCACCACTCCATGGGGAAATTTTTTCTACCAAGTCATGCCCTTTGGTTTGAAGAATGTTGGCACCACTTATCAGCATGCCATGATAGTCATCTTCCATTACCTCATCCACATCAACATGTAAAACTATGTGGCTAATATTCTAGGTAAATAAAAGACTAGACAAGAACACTTGACCATCCTTGAATGTATCTTGACTTAATTAGAGTAATACTAATTGTGGCTCAACCCAAAGAAATGTGTCTTTGGTGTGAGGTCAGGTAACTACTAGGTTATATTGTGTCTAGGAGAGGCATAGAGATTGATCCTCCTAAATTCAAAGCAATTATGGATATGCCCCCTCATGAAGTGTCAAAAATTATCACACTTGATAATTTCACACTAGGTTTAGCTCCCCCTATATGCTTGGACCTAATTATGAATTTAGTTACCCATTTATAAATATCTTCAAAAAATCAAGCAATAAAAATAAAAATAATAATTTAATATGTACCCCTAATGTTTAAGGCTGCAAAAAGGTTGAGTCCTTACTAGGGAACCCCACACCCTTGTCTAGCCCTTTTTGACTCCATTTTGGATATGTCAGTGTTGGTATTTTATCATTTGAAAATTTGAATTCATTTATTGACTATCAACATTTGATTTTCAAGAAATTAGAAGACTTGCATATAAATAAAAATCATTTTCACCATTTGAAATCCTACAAAACCCTAGAAAATCTATTGTGAAAAATTAAGCATCCTAAAAGTAATCAAGAGAAATCAAGAGAAAAATAATCAACATTTTTGCAGTATTTATTTCAGTCAAGCATCATATCAATCATTCATCATGTTTTTATGTAATTTTATTCATGTTTTGTTTTCATTTTTTTTGTGAGTACTAACACTTGCAAGACTTTAAATCAAGCAACAATTTCTCCTTGAAGGTAATGAGTATATGACTTTAGTCCATCAAGGAATGAAAATATGAGTGGTGAGTTGCAACATTAGTCAATTTTGTTGGCAAGAGACACTACAACTATCATCTAGTGTTGTCATTGATGGCAACCCTATGCATTGATCAGATACGCATATCCTTATTCAAGCATACCAATAGATAGATTGAAAATCGACAAGGCATAATAGAGTATCTGATAACTCAACATTCATCGACCAATGTAAAGATTTCAAGTTATCATTTTGTGTTGCACATAGCAGGAAATGATTATTGGTGTATTATCTCTATTAAGATTGAAGCGTAGTGGATCGTATTAATTCGTATGGGAATTAGAAGATACGGTTGGCGTATTCTCAATTTTTTTTCTATTAAGGCCAACCTCATGAATGTATTAAGTCCCAAATGTATGAGAGCTAGTTAGTTGAGTATTTCTATGTTTTTATATCTTTGTTTGGGTCCTAGCCAAGTTGTGGCCGACCATTAAGGGTACACATTGCATATTTCTCATAATGTGAGCCAATAGTTGTAATTTTGTTGTGTTCTATTGAAGCCAATAAAGTGTAAACAAATCCTATGTTGCGGATATATATATATATATATATGATTGTCTGTATCATTTTGTATGTGGTATGGGTGGAGTTAATATCTGAATTGTGAGTTAGAGCAGAGCAAAGGTGTGATAAAGCATAGTTTCACTTGCACATAGAATATCTGTGTTGTGTGTATGAGTAGAGCATAACAAAATTACAAAATCAGTCTATAAGGTAGAAAATCTATTATTGTGCTTAATCTGGAACTGTAATCAGGTATTTTAGATGTTATCATCTCAGCTCAAATCTTTAGATGGTTTTAATCTGAACTCTTGGGAAGAAAGCCCTCTTTTCTTTGAGTAGTGAGCTCTAGGCAGTGTGCCTGAATGCAATTGCATTCCCCTTTTGTAATCTTCATTTTGAGTATACTCATAATCATAATTGTGGATTGGCCATCCACCATGGTTTTTCCCCTAACAAGGTTTCCATGTAAAAATCTTGGTGTTATGTTGTTGTGTTTATTTTCTTGTTTATGCTTTATGATTGAATGTTGCTAATGCTTAGAAGTTAAGAGTTAATAAAATTAATTTTTTCACAACACAAATTCACCCCCCCTCTTAGTGTGGCTTGTTTCCAACAATTGGTATCAGAGCTAGTTCCTCATAAGAAGATGTCTAACAACTTGGGAGATCTTGGAAGAAGTTTCAATGGATTCAAAAAGTCTTGAACAATAGCTTATGGAGGCCCTAGATGACCTTGATCAGTCAAAGATTGAAGTCCAAAAACTACAAGTGAATCTCAATGATGTAGAAAAATTCATTGAGTATCCAAAAGACAAAATCAACAAGTCAAGAGAGAAGAGAAAGGACCTTTGTGATCAAATTCAACAGAAAGATAATAAGAGCATTGAAGATGATCAAACCAGTAAATCCCTGAAAGAAGAGATAGAGGAATGTGAAAATATTACCCAAGAGAATACAATTCTGAAGGCTGAAATGGAATCCATCATGATGAGAATGACCAAAGAGGTTGAAGACAAAAATAAGAATGAAGAAAGACTAGCACAGTCCCTGAAAGAAAAATCAAAAGTATGTAGCTGATTTGATGATGAATTGGAAGTATCTAGAAATAGTGAAGAAGCACTTGAAAGATAGTTGGATGATCTCAAAAATGAACTTTATACTACAAATAAGTACAAGGAAACATTCAAAGCCAACTCAACTATGCTTAATGAGCTGATTGATAATCAGAGGACTCATGGTGAAAAAAGAGGTCTTGGATATGAGGAAGGAAAATTTTCAAAATCTGGACAAAGGAATTCAGGACAAAGGCGATTCAAGCAAGGAGATCAAATGAATAATGTTGGCAGGTATCCGGTAAGACAACCTAATTCTCAGAGATTTAATGGATACTATTATAATTGCAACAAGTTTGGACACATGGCTTCTCAGTGCATAAGTAGAATGAATCAAAGTGGTCCATCGTTCTTAGGTCAGTGTTTCAATTGTCATAAGATTGGTCATAAGTCAAATGAATGCAAAACTATGATGAATCAATCTCATAGAAACATCAGATGATATACTTGCAATAGACTTAGACATATTTCCAATCAATGCAAATCAAGAGGAAAACAATGGAACAACCGATTTGGTAAGAGGAATGTTGTGTGCTACAATTGCAATAAAACTGGACACATTGCTACATTTTATTGGAATAGAAAAGGTCTGGTAAATCAAAGAAGAAATATGCAAAAGGATGCGAAAGGAAAAGGTAAAGTCACTACAGATGAGGTCAGGCAACAAATGGAGAAAAAATGGGTGAAGAAGAGTCCCTCCATTGAATAAATTGCACCTACACCCCCTAACCAGTAAATGACACCAGATGTAAGTATATAATAGAGATGGACGGATGCCCAACAAATGTTGTTGAACTCATCAGAGGAAGTGGTATACCATATTAAAAGTCCACAGAAGATTTATCAGGTTTTTGTACATAGAAATGGTGCAACCTGATGAATTAGGGAAAATGAATTTATTGTGACAAAAAATTTAGGTATGCAAGTGATAAAAGGTCACTTATACTCCTAATTTGTCACTTTTCCCTCTAGAGAGAAAGAAGTTGGAAAGCTCCAGGCGACCTAAGGTGAATTAAGGAAAAAATCAAGGGTGAAGGTGATTCAGCTATTGATTTCGGGTCCGGTGAAAAAAGGTATTTATCAAGAACCTCTTGGATTTTTTGATTTAGGCAAGATGAATACTCCTTTAGTGGTTGAAGTTAAGGATAGACCTCAGCCTGAATTTAAATTGCATCCCTATAAGTCTTTAGAGACCGATCCATTAGGGGAATTTTGGTCAGTTCCACATGAAGTCTTCCATACAAAGGACATTAGGGTTTACATTCATGCAAATATTAAAGAGCTGGGTATTTCTCAACTTATGAATTTGTACAATCATCATATCATTGATAAATACTTCTATGTAAAACTGGAACACCAAATCCTGGAAATGAAGAAATTCACTTAGATGGTTAAATTTCTCGTGTTTATGGAATCAGAATGGGTCCGTTATGTCTTGAGTTAGGTACATGATGAGTTTATGTGGCTTACTATTCCCTTCAAGATTACTAAGGAAGCCATTAGTGTAGTAATCAGTCTGAATTCTTCCAGTGGTTTACCTGTTTTCAAGTCCATGAAAAATCAAACCGTCACCAATGCTACAGGCTCGACATATGATAGGAGAGCAATGACTGTTTACAATATTGCTAATATAAATGTTCTATTTTCATCTATGGTAATTGGTTATAAGATTTACCACTCTAGCCGAGAAAACCCTATATCTGGTACGACAATTTATGTTGCCTACCAAATGGTGAAAGAAAATATGGAATATGATCTCTACAAATTATTAAGGATTCAATTCATGGAAAACCTTGCAAAGATCAAGAAAGACAAGAAAAATTCATTCAAATATGGCAGTTTGCTCTTATGTTTATTTTTTTATTTCATGAAGGAAGTTTTGGGTGTTGGAAGGGTTCAGTGGCAAAAGAACATGTCGGTAGCCGAACATATCAATGATCTACTATACAATCTTACAAATATCAAAACCAAAAATGCAGCTATCTAGGGTTATTTCAAAAGCTTTCAAGCTAGCATACAAGCTAGGGAAAGAATTCCCACTACCATTGTGGAGAAATACAAAGATTCAATCTGCTTTATGGTGAATGTCGATCAATGCATGATGGAAGTAGCAGATCCAAGAATTGTTTGGATCATGCCTATGGGCTATGAGGTCGAGGAATTTTTTTTGGAAATTTATGCCCAACATCTATTAAGCAAACCTCTGGATCTGAAATCCCCATGGAAGTTAAAGCAACTAATAATTTATCAGTTCAGATGGAAGAGAACACTGAAGAGAAATCAAAAGCTTCAATTGAGGAAGCACTAGTTGAGGAAAAGAAAAGTGATGTAAAGATGAAGACAAGAGACACTATCGAGGCAGTCAAGAAATTCTTGGTGGATCATAAGGAAGACATTGAGCCGAAATTAATTGAAGGTCCCATTGACCTATCAAATTTGAGCCCAATCCAAATAATGAAGGTGACCTCATTTGCTCAAGTAAAACCTCAAGAAGAGGTGCTAAAATCTCATATTGAAGATAGTGAATTGTTGGCACTTGCATCCAAAGTACTAGAGAATATCATGCCCTCCTTTGTGAAAGATCACACTAAATCTTCATCGAGTGAACTAAAGAGGCTTATCAACTTGATGAGTACTCATTTTGAATCTCTTGAAAAATCTGCTTTGACAAAATTGTAGAAGGAATTTGATACTAAAAGGTTCAGTGGACTGAAAAATATTGATTGCCAAAGACAAAGTCACTTTGGCCACTTGTTACAAGCACATATAGGATTCCTTATCTGAAGGAGGCAAAATTTACAAATCTTGTTTGTCTTTTTCAAATTTTACAAAAGCAAATGAGAAGAAGGTGAAAGACTTGGAAAAATAGTTAGCAACTATCTCTGATTGTTTTGATCCACTATCGGGTGGTGTTGGGAAAGTAGAAGGAGAGGTAATGTCTCTGCTAAATAAAATAAAAGGGATGAAGCACAAAAATGATAAAATAATTTCCATAACCTGTGTACTTAGAAACATCATTAGCCCCAAAATTGAGGTATTGGGTAGTGCCCGAAAATAAGGAGAGGACACTATGGTATTCAATGATCCAACCAGCTTGGAATCTATAGAAACACTGTCCTATCTGATTTTTGGATACATAACCATCATGGAAAGTCTCAAATGAGTTGGGGACTCTAATCTGACACAACTAAAGAAGGATTTTCCAGACATCTTTCAATTTTTGTAAGGTAAAGAAGCACCCTTGTACAAACACAATTTTGATTGATTATTTTTGGTATGTGACCCCTACCTTTTCCATTGATGTCAAAGGGGGAGAAGTGGAGTGAAAAATATATAATCAGCTCAGGGGGAGAGTAGCATTTTTTGAAATTTTGGATTGCAATGAATTTTATCTTGGTACTGATCTAACACTTAGTCACTTTTCACTAAGTGTTTCCATCAATGCCAAAGGGGGATATTGTTGGCAGGAGACACTGCAACTGTCATCTGGTGTTTTCATTGATGGAAACCCCATGCATTGATTAGATACACATATCCTCATTCGAGCATACCAACAGATAGATTGAAAATCGACAAGGTAGAATAGAGTATCTGGTAACTTAACATTCATCAACCAGTGTAAAGATTTCAGGTTATCATTTTGTGTTGCACATCTCAAGAAATGATTATTGGTGTATTATCTCTGTTGAGATTGAAGCACAGTGGCTCGTATCAATTCGTATGGGAATTAGAAGATCCGGTTGGCTTATTCTCAGTTTTTCTTGTATTAAGGCTGACCTCATGAATGTATTAAGTTGTGAATGTATGAGAACTAATTAATTGAGTATTTATATGTTTTTATATATTTGTTTGAGTCCTATCCAAGTTGTGGTCGACCATTAAAGGTACGCATTGCATATTTCTCATAATGTAAGACGACAGTTGTAATTTTGTGGTGTTCTATTGAAGCTGACAAAGTGTAAACAAATCCTATGTTGTGGATATATATATATATGATTGTCTATATCATTTTGTATGTGGTATGAGTGGAGTTAATGTTCGAATTGCGAGTTAGAGCTGAGCAGAGGTGTGATAAAGTGTAGTTTCACTTACACATAGAAGATCAGTGTTGTGTGTATGAGAAAAGCATAAAAGAATTATAGAATCAGTTTGTAAGGCAGTAGATCTATTATTGTGCTTAATCTGGAACTGTAATCAGGCATTTTAGATGCTATCATCTCAGTTCAAATATTCATATGGTTTTAATCTAAACTCTTGGGCATCAAGCCCTCTTGTCTTTGAGTAGTGAGCTCTAGGAAGTGTGCCTGAATGCAAGTGCATTCCCCTTTTTTAATCTTCATTTTGAGTATACTTAGAATCATAATTGTGGATTGGCCATCCACCGTGGTTTTTCCCCTAATAGGGTTTCCATGTAAAAATCTTGGTGTTATCGTGTTGTGTTTATTTTCTTATTTATTCTTTATGATTGAATGTTGCTAATGCTTGGAAGTTAAGAGTTAATAAAGTTAATTTTTTCACAACACTGATTCACCCCCCCTCTCAATGTGGCTTGTTTCCAACAAATTTATCACTTGTTTATCAATTAGCCTCTACCTGACCAAGGGTAAACTCTCTTTTTACACCATCATACCTATTGTGGAGGTAGAAATATGAAATGGTGTTTGACATAGGCAAGCCCCTATACAGAACAACCCTTCCCCTCTTTCATGTGTGCAAGTTTTTCATATTTGAAAAAATTGGAGGAAGATTGAAGACTAATTTCTCATTGATGCATTCAAGCCCTACAATTTGTCAAGTCAAGGAAATTGGATTTAACAATAACAAATGAATTTTTGTCAACAACCTCGAGAGAAAAAGACTTGCATATTAGAGTTATAAGAAAGTGAAATCATACCCTAAAAAGAAGGAATCTGGGCTAGGGCGTTCCATGCCCCTGGCTAGTCATTTTAGGACCAAATTTACATGTCAGGTTCTTCTATGTCTACTCTCTACTTTTCTAGAATCTAATTTTTTATTTTTGTTTTGCATTTCTTAAAAATCATCTCAATTTGTTGTATTTTCATAGTTTACCTAGGAACATCTTTGCATCTTAAAATTTTAGTTAATCAAAGGTCAATAAATCATATAAACATCACCCCCCAATAGTGGATTAAAACCTTGATCCACCATTCTGGCTCTTCCATTAAGGTTTGTAGCCAAGTGGGTATTGAGATCATTTTTAATCCACCTAATTGAAAGAAGTGTGATTTATGACCTAGTTCCCTTTTTCCAACCAAACACCTCCGAAGACACTTAAACATTTGAGAAGCTTGCAAGGAAAATTACAATCCATCCATAGGTTCATAGTTCAACTTGTAGATAAATGTCAACCCTTTAGTCACCTACTTTGCAAAGACACTTAATTCTAGTGGAAAATTCCATGCCAATAGGGCTTTGATAAAATCAAGGAAAATCTAGTTAACCCACCTATTTTCATGCATCTCACACTTGGTAAACCATTGTTACTTTATATATCTGCTACTTTGATTTCACTAGGGGCACTTCTTACACAACACAATGAGAATGGGAAAGAAAAATTTGTGTATTACATTATTCATACACTTGTTGGATATAAGCTTAATTATACACCTATAAAAAAGGCATTTTTTGCATTTGTATTTAGTTCTCAGAACCTTAAACATTACATGCTTAGTCACTCTATCAAACTCATCTCTAAATTTGATCCCCTCAAGTACTTTCTATCACAAACATATTTGGTAGGGTGTATGGCTAGATGTGTCATGCTTCTCAGTGAGTTTGATTTTCAGAATGTTGACAAAAAAGAAATTAAGGGTCAAGTCATCACATATCAATTTGTAGATTCTCCCCTAGTGGATTCTTATCCATTGGTCATGGATTTTCTTGATAATTCCATCTTCACTGTCACTGAATAGGCTCCATGGAAGTTATATTTTGATGGTTCATTTAACCAACATGGATTGGGTGTAGGTATTCTCTTTGTTACCCCTTGAGGTGATTTCATACCTAATTCATTCAAGTTATCCTTCCCATGCACAAACAATATCACCAAGTATGAAGCTCCCATCATTGGTTTGAAAATAGCAGTTCAATGGAATATCAATCAGCTACATGTCTATGGTGTTTCCCAGCTTATTATCAAACATGTCAATAACGAATTATAAACTAAGGATGATAAATTACTTCCTTATAAGTGCATGGTCAATTATTCAAGAAGTATTCCAACTACATCTAGTTTGAATGGGTCCCTCATCTTCAAACCAAAGCAGTGGATGTGATGAATACTATTGGATCCTTGTTGGGAATGCCCCATGACATCCATGAATGCAAATTTTTAGTTGAACAAATTTTGATGCTAGCTTATGATCTCCTAGATATGAAAATGGTATGTGAAATTCTTGGTCCCCAATCTCCCTGGTATCATGACATATACATATTCCTTCATGATAATATTTTACCACCCAAACTTGCTCGCCAACAATGTTGATCATTCATCCAATGATCATCCCATTACACCATCCTAGGAGACACCTTATATTGTAGGGGATATGATGGCTCCTCATTATGATGTCTAAACACTACAAAAGCTAATTTAACATTACATAAAGTACATAGTGGTATTTGTGGGGCTTACACAAGTGGAATAGTCCTTGCAAAGAAACTTCTTCGAATAGGATATTATTGGCCCAGTATGGAATATGATGCATGTGAGTACATTAATAAATGTATTCCTTTTCAACAACATGTAGATTTGATACATGAACCAGTCCAAGAACTATAAACCATTACTTCGCCATGGCCCTTTTCACAATGGGGTCTTGATCTAGTCAAAAGATACATCCCCCCTCATTCAATGAACATACCTTAATCATCACCATCACTGAGTATTGCACTAAATGGGTGGAATTTGTTCCACTTACCTCATTATTGGCCTCAAAATTTTAAAATCCATCCTATATCATCATTTTTTGATATGTTATCCCCTCCACTATCATTACCAACAACAGTAAACCCCTCAAAAACTAACATGTTCAAAATATTTGTAATAAATTCCACATCCAACATCATTGGTCCACTCCATATTATCTTCAATATAATGAGCAACCTGAGGAATGCAATAAAACCTTAATCAAATTCACAACAAATTTATCAATGAAACTGGTCTTGACTAGCACCTCCACTTAAACCCCATCCTTTGGGATCACCACACTAGTATCAATACCCTTGCCAACACTACTCCATACTCACTAGTTTATGGTACTGAATTTATCTTTCCAATAGAATTTGAACACTTATCTTTACACATCTCATTGAAAAATATCATTAATGATGAGGAATATCAAGTTGCACACCTAAATCAATTAGAGCTTCTTGATGAACGATGAATCAACACCCACAATCATCTTCAAGCTTATCAAAATAGGATGAGTTATAACAAGAAGATCAAGCCTCACCAATTCCAGCTTGGTGATCTTGTGCTTAAGCAAAATTAATGGACCCAACAAGACCGAGAGAAGAAAGGAAAATTTGAATCTAATTGGTTGGGTCCTTATGTCATTATACCATATAGTGTAGGAAATTGTATACCTTTACAATTTCACACTATGTTTGAGTCCCTTAATTAATTTGACTTTATTAAGCTTCTAATTTTCCAAATTATGCATTCCAAAGCCTTATGTTTTCTATTTTCTAAAAGGGAAACCAACATTTAATAAATGTAATTAATATTTTAATCACCTCAAAATGAACGTGTCCTAAAAATTTGGGTCCTCCTTAGGTCCTAGGTCCCAAATTTTAATATGTTTTTGGCAATATTTTAATGATTCAAATTTCATATGCAATTGTCAACTTTTGGAATCTAATTTTTGGGAAATTAGATAAACACCTATAAATATAGTAATTTTATCAATTCAAATCTAACATGATTTACGAGAGAAATTCTATGAGCAAATATTATTGTCAAGAGAATTCAAGAGAAAAAATTTCAGTCATTTGTTGCAAAATTCAAGATCCTATCATCATGTTCAAGCTTATGTGTGTTCATCTCATCTTGTGAAGGCTAATATGTATTGTTGATCCTCAAGCATCCAAGCATTCAAGTATCTAATATATCAAGCAAAGGAAGATCTGATCCCTTGGAGTGATGTGTTTGACTTTAGTCCTTTAAGGGAAGCCATTAAAGGTTTGGTGAGTTGTAGCAAGAAAGTGTTCATTCATCATTCCTTCCATTTATCAATTGTCAAAACACGGTTTTTGACTAAGTAAAACCACCCTTTAAAACAATTAATTTATTCTCTCTTTGTATGTGTATATTATAGGCTGAAGAAGGACTAAAAGGATCTCAAAGAGAAATTTTGTAACATTGCATAAGTTGTCACCATTGTTGTCAAGCCACTAAAACTCAATTGTATATTTTCTTTCAAACTTTTTGATAGTGAGACCTGTGGAAAATTGAAGCCAAGATCCAACATCAAAGGACTATCAAACCTTGTTTTGGAAACCCTAACTAGGACCCATTCGCCCTAGGGAAAACTTGTCCTTTAGTAGTGCTCAAAACTAATTTTTAATGTTAGGTACATGTGTCTAGACCCTTCTTAGATCTTCCTGCAAATAGTGATTGTAGACATTGAAAAATGTCTTATTCTATGAGCGTCATTTTTATTGGTCTTCCTCTCTGCATAATTAAATAATTTTAATTATTTAATTATTCTTGATCACATTCTTCTATTAATTAATTATAAATTTTTAATTATTTAATTAATTCACTTTCTAGCTTTATTATATCCTGATCAATTAAATAAATTAATTGTGTCACTAATTCCCCCTCTTCTTCAATTATTAAATAAATTATTATTTATTTAATTATTTCTTTATCACCTTTCGTCTATAGTTAAATAATTAAAGTTAATTATTTAACTATTCACTTATCCTTTAATTCTTCTATAATTAAATAATTGTCAAAATTATTTAGTTATATCCCAATCCTCTCTTTTATTAAATAATTAATTCAAATTAATTATTTAATGCTCTTTATAATTTTCTCCTATTTTATTAAAATGATTTTATAAATTGTTTTAATTAAATATCCAATTTCCTTTTTCCTCAAATAAATAATTTGAAAACAATTATTTTCCACTTGTCTAAAGATTCCTTCCTCATGAATTAATTGATTTCCAATTTTAATTTAACCATTATCCCTCCACTATCTCATTTTTGAATCTTGATCGTCAATCGTCTCTGGGATCTTCCTAATATTGACCATCCATTTTGTAACCTCCCCTTTCTTGTGTTGCATGTCTTCTCATTTGTTGATCTTGGAATCTTTCTAGAAGATTGATCTCATCTGTCCATTCAAATGGTTTTCTATAAAAGAATCCTTTCTCCTCCATTTTTTCCTTAACAACCACTTATCTCCATCTTTCTTGCTTACAATTTGCAGGTATTTGCACAAGCTAGACTACAAATTTGAGGGCATATTTGCAAAAGAAGGAGAGATAAGAGAAGTGATTCAACTTCAATGGGGAGTGCTTTATTTCCTTTCTTTCATTTTGCTTTCTTCATTTGGTTGTTTTCTCTTGTTTAGATTGGGTTATTAGCTTAGTAGTGTTGTGGTTGTCACTATTATCTAGGCTAGCTTGTTTTTCCCCATCTTACATTTGTGAACCTGATGTGAAGACAATATTTTGTAGGACCTGCATAATTTTTTTTGTTTTTGCAGGTTTTATGTATGAAATGATGCAACTAAGACGTGCAAAAATGCAAGTGATAAGGGACAACACATCTATTGAAAATAACAATGCAACTATTTGGAGGGTAATCAGATTCAAAAGTGCAACATATCTGTGGAAAATAACAACACCTTCATGGGTGGGAAATTTTAATTCAAAATTGCGATGCAACTATTCTGGTGTGACGCAACACAGTGACACATCTATAGACCCGAACAATGCAACTACATGTTTGGTATAAAATTTTTAGTTTTCTATTTAACTTCAATTTTATTTTTGGGTTTTTCGAGTAGAGTAGGGTTTTTGTGTGCTAACTTTCTATTTTCAGTGTTTGGCTTTAGAGTTCTAGTTGAGCCTCTAGGTCCTCACCATCCCCTCCACTCTTCTTGGGAAGTGTCACATCCTCTAATGGTGGCATGCTAGGATATCTCTTTGCATCTACTAAGGCATCTACCTCCATTTGATCCTCCCCTCTATCCCTTTGCTCCTTATCCCCCTCCCCTCTCCCCTTGTTGCTCAAGGAAGTCACCTCCCCCTCCAATATATCCTCTATCACAATATCCTTTCCCTCTTGTTGTTGAATATAGTTGATCCTCTATTAGCTACTCCTCCTTACCTCCTCCACAACCTCCTCTACCCTCCCCACTAGCATGGGTCCTCATGCTTACACCATGGGTGTGGATCTATGTCTCTCCTACCAACTTGTGTATCTCTATGTGGTCTTAGGGTCATCAAATCCCTTGTGAATATCCCATATGGTTTCCTCTACACTCCATGAATATATAGCAGCTTGAGGGGCTATCTATGACCCCCACTCCCTCCTCTCCCTGGAAAACCAATCAAACATGTGGTGTCCCTCAGGTATGTCCTGAACCACACCAAACTTTCATGTAACCTAATCAAGTCGATATATCTCTATTGAATAGGTATATCTCCCTATGATGTAGCATGGGTTGAACAAGTATTGGGCCACATATTAATCATTTGTCGATCCCTAGTGCTCACAAAAGGGCCTCTATACCACCTCTCCATCCTCCATCTCATTTGAGACCCACCTCCAGTAGGCCATATTGCATACCTCCTAGTACCTCAACCCCCCTTAGAAATTAAATATAGTTGGCTCCTCCACCTCCCTCTCCTATGTTTGTCCTAGCAGTCATGTCATAGTGATATGCTCCCAAGCCCATATTTTTAATAGTGTGATGTGTGTCAGACTTTGGCTACTCCCATAGAATACCATATGTAGATATATATATATATATATAACTTCACTAGCATACAAGGTCCCCAAACATACTTCCACTGATGGCTTACTATCTTGGCCACTACCTCCCCTAACGTCGAGCTAAAAAAATTGTAGCTCTTATTTGGAAAGAGAACTCTATTGATTAGGTCACATATGTATAGTTCCACTTTGGGAACTCGGTCTAGGCATCTATCTATATCCAGGGCCATCCCCCTGGTTGGCACATCTAAATTATCGAATAATCTCTCCAAGAACATCAATACATCCATGCTTGATCCCAACACCCATGGGCCTCTAATAGGAAATCAAAGAATCAAACACACCTCCTGTAGTGTGATCATCATCTCCCCTATGGGGAGATGGAAAATGCTAAGGTCAAACCTACATCGCTCAACCAGGGTAGTCAACAATGATTGATGTGCCCAAATTGTTAGGATTTGTGCTACATAGTTTAGCCTACATAGATCTATGTAGGCCCAATCATCATCATTGAAATGTGTGATCAGATTTAGTATAGTAGATTGTCTCACTCATGTCCTAAGGCTTGTCGAGACCTACACCCACCCAATCCAACATGTCATTTTTTATCTTTCACTGCTTTTAATATATTTTCTTCTATCTCTTTCAATGGATCCTCCCTTCGATGCATCTACCTATCATCTCATGGATCCACCCTTTGATGTATCTACCTATCCTCCCATAGATCTATCATTCAGGTGTATCCACCTATCCTCCCACGAATCCACCCTTCAGGTGCTTCTGCCTATCCTCCTATGGATCCACCCTTCAGGCACATTTTCCTATCCTCCTATGGATCCACCATTTAGGAATATCCACCTATCCTCTCATAGATCCACTCTTTAGGCACATCCACCTGCCCTTCCATAGATCTTAACTTTGGGCACATCCACCTATCCTCCCTCGAATATGTCATTTGGGTACATTTGGTTGTCCTCTCATGGATCTGCCCTTTTGGGCACATCCACTTATTATATGATAGATCTACCCCTTTGGAATGTATCCACCTCTATTCTGATGGATCTATACATTGAAGGCATATCCACCTCTTTACGTATTCACCCTTGTTCTAGTGCATCCATCCAGACTAAGGCGCATCTACCCTTCACCCTTGGGAAGATCTACCCTATTTGGTTGGGTGGATCTTCTCCCTTGCACTTGCTTATAGTGTCATAAATGCTAAAATTTACAATTACAAATAAAGTTTGAGTAGGTGTACCTAATCCCATCAACCTCCCCTAATTATTATTTATGCCTATCTTAATCACTATTTTCGCTCTCGTTTCTTCCATCTACCTTTGTTTTCCTTCATTCTTTTGTCATTATTCATTATTTTTCCTTGCAAATATATCATAATGACTCTTTTTTCATCTTTCAATAGGTTGCTTGGGCCCCTTTTTCAACCATCCTCTCAAGGGAGCATCACTTCATTTGTATCTCTCTTTCTTCTACTTCTTCTATCTCCTCCATGTTGGAGTATATTTTCATCTAGTCCTTTCTTCAAGTCAAGTATATTTTTATTTTCTTTGAAACACCATTATTTGAATTCTATTTCAAAGAGGGACAAAATGTAGAAACCTAAAATTGACCACTCATGTTTGGTCAATTTTATCCCTTATTTCATCTAATTCCCAATCACCTATATTAATTAAATAATATCTTATTATTTAATCAATATTATCTTATTATTTAATCAATATTGTCTTATTTAATCAATATTATCTATTTCTCTCTTAATTCTTCTAAAGACCTAAATTATTTAATCAATTTAATTACTCATCGTACTTTACCCCTTTTCTTGCCGAAATAAAATTGATGTTTCTATTTATTTAATTTAGGCATCACATCTCTCCATTTGAATTAAATAATATTATCTAATTCCATATTTCCCACTGTCGTCTAATAAGCTAGCCTTAATCCTAATTCTAATCCTAATCCTCACCTAACTTATCCCTAATCATTTACACATTCCTTAATCTATGCTCAAGGAAAAGATAAACCCCTTTTCGTTAAATGCCTACCCACCTAGTACCCTCCATTAAATATTTCATCTTTTGGAAGGGAACCCCACATGGTTTTTCCTTCCAAAGTAATTCAAAGGAATTTAAAAATTTATTTATCCCCATCATCCACATATCTTGGAGTGTGAGGCCAAATTTTTTCTTTATGAAAAAATCTCCTCTCCACACTCCAAGGGTACAATTTGTTGGTGATTTTTTTGCACATTCACAACACAAAAAAAGTAATGGAATACCTTGTCTCTTGAAATTAAATCTTACTTCAAAAAACTTCAAAAAGATAACCCCAAGGCTTTGATTGTTAGGTCTTGAATTTGCAAAAATTACAGTGGTTAATGTAATATTGGTTTCACAAGGGGCGCTGGTGTTTAGCTTGAACTTCTGAGGATGAGGGTTTATGGCAGTTTTGTGATGCTAATTCTTCCTAAGCTAGCTCAAATTTAAATAAAGTTCAAAAGGATAAGGGTTTAGATAAACTAAATCTAAAATATAAGGTCAATAACAATAATGGTTGATGTTACAGATAGAAAAATCCCCAATAACCAATTTATTTTTAATCAAGGTTAAACCCACAACACTAGAAATAGTGCAATCTTCAAAGGAAATCTTAAATATTTTGAACTTGTAAACATTCAAACATATATCCATTTTTTGGCATAATATGGACAAACAATCACAGTTGAATTAATACAACAAATGGATCAAACTAACTAATCATAAAAAGTAATCTACAATCAGTAAATTGTAAATGGTATGAGCAATAGATTCATCAAATACCTTTAACACTATTCCATTATTATAACTGAAACTAGAAATAAAACTAGAAGTATGAACCACGCATACATTCAGAAACAATAAGAAAGGTCACCAACACTCCAATTCTTTTTCTTGTATCAATCTAAAAATGTTGTTACAGCAACTCTTGATCAAACCCTTACAAATGAGAGAAGGTTTCCTTTTATAGAGAAGGCTCACAAAATTAATGGTGGAGATTAACTCAACACCAATGGATAAGATTATATTTTCTTTTAATATTGGAGGTCCATTAAATGTTTTACAAAATATTCCTCCTTATCCTCCAATTTAAAATTCCATTAAATAAGAAACTAAGAGAATGCAAAATATATTAATACAACTTTATATTAAATACATCTTACAAAATCCCATAAAATTTGGATGCAAACACTTTGAGATAACAAACTACAATTGGTTAGAATTTTACAAAAAAATATCATCTATTATAGAATTTCTAGCTTCTTTCTCTTTAATAACATATTTACCAAAACTAGTACATAGAACTATAAATTTTCCATTTGGAAGAGCTTGGGCAACATGAATTTCATAGGTTAAAACCTCATATTCTTCCATTAATTAACTGTGCAGATTGATGCAAGACTTCCTCAACCAAATCACCTCTTCCAATCGCACCAAAAACTATGCAAAAACATTCAAAAAATCCTTATCCAAGTTATTTTTAGGCTGCTTTTGTATAGTGTTCTACCAATTTTACTTCAACACCACATCATCTAAATCTTATGAAGTACTTACAGGTATCCCTACCATTCCTTTGAGGTATAGGTCACAATCAAAAATTAGTTCATTGATCCTCCCAACAATGGCACTCATCTCAAGCATTGCCTATGATACAATTTCCTTTCGAAAATCTAGCACATGCATCCAAAATGTTGGTTCTCTAATCCTGTCTTTTGGAAAAATGCCCTCCTTCTCAATAGTTTCTGCAAACAAACATTTAATGGCCTCCAATTTTGGGTATGTCATTTCATAATACATGGAGTAGGCTATATAATTGTTGATCATCATGTCTACTTCTTCCTTCAAAATCAGAAAATTTTCATGCATCTCTACTGCCATAACAATTTCTTTATCCCCATTACCAGCAATACTATCAATCCACTCATATGTGGTTTATGTCCATGTTTTCATCTACTCCATCTTATTTACATCTTCTTTTGACAGTAGAACTAGAGTAGTAACTTTCCCTGGGACGCTCTGAATTAGGGTCACTAACTGCTGGATAAAGATCAAAAGTTCCACGTGTTAGGGATAGAAGGTATATTTCAATCAGTTAAATATAGATTTGATCAATAAAATAGAGAATTAGAAAACCCCAAAAAAATATAGTAGCAAGAAGACAACACAAAGATTTAACCTGGTTCACCCAAATCCGGGCTACATCCACCAACAAGAGGATTCAAAATATATTAATCTCCCAAAAAATAACCTTTACAATAACATGCAAAGACATGCCAAGCCATACAACAACATTGAACAACATTTTTATTGCGTTTTTCACTTGTTGGTTTTACACAGCCATGGCTACGATTTTTTGTAAACATTTTTCATGACCTACACCACAAAAAACTCATCCCCAAATGTTCCAATATGCTCCCACACATGTCCCATTAATTACCAATGAAGTGTGGCCAATGGTTATGCCCCATGCACCCAATAAAATGCTTTCTTTAGGCGGTTACATTCACTTTTTCTAGTTGTTAGACTTTATATTTAAGAATATTTTCACTAATCACTTCCAACATTTAATATTTTTTTCTAATCACCTTTTAGATACAAGTGCAACATAAATATTAGTACAGAAAATTGTTTAATAAATAAAATAATATGAACATTTATCTGAGTCTTATTGGTCTCCATAACACACCAATCTCCCACTTGGAGACTGATCAGACTACACTCCATATCATCTCCCACTTGGAGACTGATCATAACACCGCTGCCCCTGCAACTCCCACTAGAAATCAACACCTTGGACCCTGCTATTCTATTTTTATTGAATTCAATATTGAAGGCCAACCGAAGCTAAAGAAGACCTTTTTTTATCCCTTGTCACCACCTTCGTAAACATATCCACTGGATTTTCATCTCTATGTATCTATTCTATCTTTAATTATCCATCTTCCGACATTGGCCAAATTAAATGATATTTAATTGTATGTGTTTTTTTTTAGAGTGCAAGGTAGATTTCTTTGCAAGATGGACATAGCACTATGGTTGTCTATAAACAAGTAACTTTCAACCTGCTATTTGGCCAACTCTTCCATGAAAATTTGCAACCATATCATATCCTTTTCTTCCTATGTTGTAGCTACATATTCTTCCTCTATGGTGGATAAAGCAACCACCTTTTGCAACCAAGGAATCCAACTCGTCCCACCAACTGTAAATACATAACCTATGGTACTTCACCTTGTATCAATATACCCTACCAAATATGAGTCAACATAGCCTTTTAAATCAGTATTAGAGCCCAAAAAACATATACATTCATTGGATGTACCTCTCAAATACCCAAGAATCCATTTTACCATATTCCAATGCTCAACTTTGGGATGACTCATATACCTGCTAAAAAATCCTATGACATGTACAATATCCGATTGTGTGCATACCATGGTGTACATTAAACTACCTACAACTGAAGCATATGGTACCTTGGATATCTTTTCTTACTCCTCTTGTTTGTTAGGACATATATCCTTAGTCAATTTGACATGACTAGGCAAAGGTGTGTTGAAAACTTTTGCATTCTCCATATGAAATCTCTGCAACACCTTTTCAACATAATCAGCTTGAGATAAAATATATATATTTTTCCTATCTCTTGTAATCTTCATACCAATGATTTGTTTTGTTGCCCCCAAATCCTTCATAGCAAATAAATTCACTAACTATTGTTTTAATTCCTTTATGTGATCCATGTTAGACCTTGCTACAAGCATATCATCAACATATAAACATAAAATAATGTAGCTATCATCATCTAACCACTTAAAGTAAAGACAATGGTTTGAATTACACCAGCTATAACCTTACTTAGCCATAAAACTATCAAATTTAATATACCATTTCCGAGGTGGTTGATTCAAGCCATATAAATTCTTCTTCAATCTACACACTAGTTTCTCCTTACCTTTGACCTCAAATCCTTATGGCTATTCCATATATATTTCCTCTTCCAAATCACCATGGAGAAAGGTTGTTTTAACATCAATCTATTCTAAATGCAAATCTTCAGCAACCACAACACTTAAAACAGTATGAATAGAAGTCATTTTAACAACTGCGAAAAATATTTCATCAAAATCAATACCCTTTTTTTGTGCAAATCCCTTAACAACTAACCTGGCTTTAAATATTTTCTTACCTCCATCTTCCTCTTTTAGCCTATAAACCCATTTATTTGCTAAATCCTTTTTGCTTGCAGCTAACTTGCATAAGTCACAAGTCTGATTTTTCAGCAAGGAGTCCATTTCTTCTTCCATTCCATGCTCTCATTGAACCTTGGAATCCACATGCATAGCTTCATCATAACATTCTAATTCACTAGCATCAATCAATAAAATAGAATACAAAGAGGGAGAAAATCTTTCCAAAGGTCTACCTATCCTTGAAGATCATCTAACATTCACAAGATTTTGTGGTATTTTATATTGCTATTATTGTGAAGCATGAGGAACCACTATCATTGTTCAGAGTATCATCCAACACTACATAATCATTTTATTTATTCTCATGTTGCTGCAATTGATCTTTGTACAACACTTTCTCATTGAATATGACATCCCTGCTTCTAATAATTTTTTGATTTTCAAAATTCCAAATCCTATAACCAAATTCATCAATTCCATATCCAACAAATATGCATTTCTTTGATTTAGCATCAAGCTTGGTTCTATTTTCCGAATCTACATGTGCAAATGCTTCACAACCAAAGGTTTTGAGAAAATAATAATTCACCTTCTTACCTGTCCATGCATCCTATGGAATACCACAACCCAAAAGATTAGAGGGACCTCTATTAATCAAATAAACAATAGTGTTTACAGCCTCTACCCACATGTTTAAAAGCAACCCAACATGCAATACCATAGTTTGTGCATGCTCCATTATTGTTCTATTCATGCCCTCAACCACTCCATTTTTTTGTGGAGTCCTTGGAACCGTTTTCTACCTATGGATACCATTAGAGGAAAAATAATCTTCAAACTTTTTTTTGCAATAGTCACCACCATTATCAAACTTGACACATTTTAACTTTTTACCTGGCTCATTCTCAACCAAGCTTCTCCATTTTTTAAAAGTTTCAAATAAATCATATTTATTGTTAAGGAAATAAATCCATACCTTTCTTGTTGCATCATCAATAAAAGTGACATAATACCGAGAGCCACCGAGAGAAGATACTTGAGCTAGTCCCCATATGTGTGTATGTACAAGCTCCAATTTCTCATCTTTCTTTTGCTTCTCTTCTTTGAGAAAATTGACTCTTTTGTTTTCCATACACATAACTTTCATAGAAGTCCATTAACACATTTTAGACCTGGTAAAGCATTATTTGAATGAATTACTTTCATACCTTTTTCACTCATATGCCCGAGTCTATTATGCCATAGTGTTGATTTAGAATCCACAACAACTGTCTAATTTTCTGCTACTAAACTACAACAACTATTCCTGAACATTGATTTTTATCTGCAAAAACTAAAGTAGAAGGAACATTATGACCTATACAAAGATATAAGGTGCCTAATTTCACACCTTTTTCTACTACTAAGGCACCTTTTGTAACCTTCCAATTTTTATCACTAAATGTAACAACACAACCTTCATCATCTAGTTGCCATGTTGAAATTAATTTTTTTCTTAAGCTTGGAACATGTCTTACCTCATGTAGTAGCCAATGATTACCATTTTGCAACTTGATCTTGATTCTTCCCTTTCTAACAATCTCATAGGGATCATTATCTCCCAAATAAACTAGCCCAAAATCCCCTTGGACATAGTCAAGAAAATAGCTTCTATGGGGCATAGAAAGAAATGAAGCCCCTGAATCTAACACCCAAGAATCATTAGCATTATCAAGGGAAAGAATAAAAGCATCCTCATCCGATTTATTACTTACCACATTTTCCTCTTTATTTCCCTTCTTTTTGTCTCCTTTAATTTTCCAAGACCAACAATCTTTCTTTAAATGACCTGACTTATCGCAGTGCCAACAATCCTTCTTATCTCTGGATTAGGACCTCTTATCCTTTAATTTTCCTCGTGACTTCCCATGACCTCTAGAATTATTTCCTCTCTCTTTTGTTTTTCCCCTACTTTCTACATTCAAAACACTTCCTGATGTGGATGTACCACCTGAGCTTTTCCTATGAATTTCCTCGCTCAAAATCATACCAACAACATCATCAAATTTCAGCATATTTGAACCAAAAATAGAATTACTAAGCTCCATTACCAAGCTATTTCCAACTTTCACGTAAAGAACACAAAATCAAGAGAGCCCTAACTTCTTCATCAAAGTTTATATTAACAGAAGTCAATTAACTGGTAACTATGTTAAACTCATTTAAATGATCAACAACTGACCCACCTTCTACCATTTTCATATTAAATAAATATTTCATAAGAAATACCTTATTTTAAGCGGAAGGATTTTCATATAGTTTTTTCAAGGTCTTCATCAAATCTTCCATTGTCTTTCGTATTGAAATATTAAACACCACCGATTGTGCCAGGCATAAGAGAATACTAGCAAGTGCCTTTCTATCTAGAATATCTCAATCCTCATTAGACATAGCCAAGGTTTTCTTGGATTTCCCTTCTAATGGTCACCATAAATCCTTCTGATAGAGATAGTCTTCCACCTGCATCTTCCATAACCGATACTTATGCCCATTAATTTTTTCTTCCTTCAGCTTGCCCTCTTTTGCTATAACTCCCACTCAACTGTGAGATCTTCCTACAAAGGATAATTGAACACAATATGCTCTGATACCACTTGTTAGGGTTATAAGGTATATTTCAATTAGGTAAATGCAGATTTGATCAATAAACAAGAGAAATAGAAAACCCAAAAAAATATAGCAGCAAGAAGACAACACAAAGATTTAACGTGGTTCACCCAAATCCGGGCTACATCCACCAACAAGAGTGTCAAAAATATATTAATCTCCTAGAAAATAACCTTTACAATAACATGCAAAGACATGTAAAGCCTACAACAACATGCAACAATGTTTTTATCACATTTTTCACTTGCCAGTTTTACATAGCCATGGCTACAAGTACCCACAACTTCTCCTACGTTTTTCCAACCACTACTATGTGATTTTCTACTAACATGTTGCATGACCTGTACCACACAAAACTCATCCCCAAATTTTCTAATATGCTCCCACACATGTCCCATTAATTACCAATGAAGTGTGGCCATTGGTTGTGCCTCATGTATCTAATAAAATGCTTTCTTTAGGCGATTAAATTTACTTTTCCCAGTTTTTCATAGACTTTATATTTAAGAATATTATCACTAATCACTTCCAACTATAACTACTCACTTCTAGAATTTAATATTTATTTATAACCACCTTTTAGATACAAGTGCAACATAAATATTAATGCAGAAAATTATTTAATAAATAAAATAATATGAAGATTTTATCCAAGTCTAATTGGTCTCCATAACACAACACCACGATCTGCACCTTTAATTCTTTCTTAGTGGCCCCATCCTCTTTAAAATTATGGATACGAACCCCTGAAATTCATCTATTTCTTGAGCTCTATTGGTGGGGCCAATGTTGATTGAGGAGATATTATAGTCTTTAGGAATAATTTCAGTGGCATCCTTATCCATCGAGGGTGTTGTTACATGAATAGTTCTTGATCCAGAGGCATCTTTGGTCACATTGGACCTTTTTTTTTCCTTCCTCTCCTTGGTTTTCCCAATGTGGGTCTCAATGTCTAACTTAGAATCTTTCATAATAGTAGTATTATCTCTCAGTTTCTCTTTGAGCCATGTGGGAGCTATTGTATGTGTTGAAGAAGATGAAATTTTTGTAGTCGTTGATCAGTCTGTTGTTTAGTTTGTGCTTCCTCTTCTTTTTCTTCTTCGGCTTCTACCACTTTCTCCTCTTTGGGGCTCTACAATATTTATTCCTTCACCCTCCTCAGAATTCCTCTCCTCATGAGACTCTATCACCTTTACATATATAATTTCTTCAGATGCATTTTCTTTGTGTTGAGGTGTAATAAACATTTCCTCCATGATTTTTATACACTCTACATGGAGGGAACCTAATTTATTATAGCCTGGTTTCCAGGAGAAAGCAAGATATTTATCGATTGCTTGGGAAGGTTATTGAGGTGAACCATGAAGGACTCCAATAGGCTCAATGACGTGAGGGAAGAAGTGGAAGGGATGGTAGGTTGTAAGGTAGAAATAGTGAAATAAAGGGGTGGAAAGAGTAGAGGAAGAAGGGGAAGAAGTGATCAAGGTAGAAGGAGAAGATTCTACCAAAATAATAGAGGTGGTGGGGGTGGAGGAAGTGAGGTGAATTGATATGTTGATTCCAAGTAGAGAGGAAAGGATGGGAAGAGGAATAGTAGTAGAAGTAAAAGCTAATGAAGATGGTGGAGGCGAAGGAGCCAATTTCAAAGGTGATGAATCAGACTTTGTAGGAGGAGAAGGATGTTACATTACTGGAGGAGGGTTGGGTGGAGATGATTCTTCAAGGATAGTCTCCATGGCCATAGTGTCAATTCTCCTTGTCCTCTTAGGTGGAGGCTTTCTAGCCTCTCCAACCTTTATCTTATACACCCATGGATTTTCTATCAAATGATTTTCTTTTGTTTCTTTCTTTTCTTTCCCCCTTATCCTAGGAGGAGTGAAAAATTATTTGTTAGTGGAGCTGGTGCCAGAAGTATCCTCTTCATCAATTATTTTTATCATCCTCACTCTCAAGAACTTCTTTCTCCCTCTCACCATAAGTCAATTCAAAATTTTATGCCTCAAGGAGGGTAATCTATGCATCAACCCATATCCTTTTTCTTCTTAACATCAGACGAGTGATAATGTTGAGGTTTGTTTCTTCTTCCTCCATCCAATCAGACAAGAGAAGGGACTGATTAGAAAAAAATTATATTCCTCTTCATCAAGGAGTTTCTCATCCTCCTACAACTATTCAAGCACCCTAAAAAGGTTGAGAGTGTGAATGAACTCCAATGTTACCCTCATATAGCTTTATTTTTGAACTTTGTGATCATTGTTACAATTTTCCCAAAATTCCTCAATATATAACTAGTGGGCACATTGCCTTCCCACTCACTTCTTCAACTTTCCAAGAGGGTCAACATTATCCCTCTGGCTATGAAAGTGAAACCCAAAGCTTTGGATTTCAATGTCAAAATGCTCAACCTAGGGTTCTAAGGGACATGAATACATTCCTCTCCAAAATTTCAAGGGGTATGGGACCCCTACTCGATGCTTCTCATGGAGAAAATGATATGAAGTGCGCAATTGTCTGGTCAACTCCAACATGAAAATCTTATCTATGGGATACTTGGTAGGCTATAAGGTGCCCCTGAGAAACCCTCAATTCTAAAATATGTAAATTTTGGGAACTAGATGAACCAATACCCGAAGCACTTGATCATCCCCATAGTTGAGTGGGACATCCTTGCTCTAATGTATCCCTATAACACCTAGACAATATGAATTGTGAATGCATCATTGACTCACTTGTAATGATGTTTAGCATTTTGGTACTACAACTATGGGTAGCACTCATATACAATCTAGTCATCTAGTCTAGTTCCCACATTTCCCCTACAAGTTAGGCTTTGATATATGAAGTTTATATCCAACAAATAAACCACATAGGAATTCATGCAAAACTCAAAGGGATTATTTACAACAAAGAACTATTCCTGAAGATTATCACTGATAATCTTGACCCAATAAAATTTCACCTTTCCTCAGAGGATCTCTTCAATGTAGTAAAACATCCATTCTTCAAATGTAGAGGTGGTAGGAAACCTCTTGATCATAATGAGGAGTGTGGCCAAATCATTGACTTCCTCATGGAAATCACTCTTATATAAAGTCTTGGGAATCTTATCCTCAATTGGCTTGGGGTTCTTCATCTAGTGATTATTAATAATCTTTAAGCAACCCTCAAGATCAATGTTATAAACCTTAACTATGTACTCATGGCTTGGGATTCTTCATCTCTCTAAAGGATGGGATCTCGAATGTCCTTGTGATAGAGTGAGTTGATAGATCTACCAACACCCATCCTTTGGCAACAATGATCCTCCTAGTGTCTTTATGGTAGTACTCTTTGGATCCCATTATCATCTTTGGACACACCAATGAAGGAGGGAAGGTTGCTACTTGTGCAATCTCACTTTTACTAATATGTTAGGCTAGATCAGTCTTAGGAGCCCCCGATATTTTATCCTTTAACACTTCCACATCTATGTGTCCAAGGTTGGTGTCACAAATTTTACCCCAACTAGACGCAATCTTTGAAACTATCTTGACACCATGGAACTCAAACTTAATCTTGAACACATGCTCTATCTATTTTTTCCATAAAAATTTTAACCCATAAAGGAAGGAGGATTGATCATATCGATGAAATTGAGTCCCCATTACACAAAGGGACATACCTCAGTGATGGGTTGTAGAGGAAAAAAACATACCTCTCCTTATTAGCAATAGTCTGGCATGTGTGACAAGTGTGGATATGTGCATGTGAATCACAAAACAAGGTAGGCCAGTAATATCTAGCTCTAAATATTTGATGTGTTGTAGCAACTCTCGAACCATGACCTATCCTAAACTTGCTATGAAAATCATTTAATATCATGGATGCTTCTTATTTATCAAGGCACCTCAAATAGACACCTTCATGATTTCTCTTGTATAAAACTACTCCTTTTAACATAAATTTATTACTTTTCAACCGCAAAGTACACCTCTGAATTATATTTAATTGAGATAGACAATGTTGGTTGACCATATAAAAAGTAATTTCATCACACCACTCATTTGGAGATACATCTTCAAGATTGTGTTGTTTCACTATAATCCATAGCTCGATTTCTTCTATGGTGAAATTTAAAGGTTGTTCTCATGCTAACTTCATTAGTTTAATTTCAAGATAAAATTCTTGTAACATCGTGACCCATTTTCCTCTCTATTCACCCAATTCACTTTACATTAATAATACCTTGATAGAAGGATCAAGCACGATCACATATATTTTTCTTCTTAAGATGTAGTGCTTGAACTTCTTGACTAATCTTACCAAAATATAAGCTTTCTTTTCAACTTTTGGATACCTTAATTCTGCATCTTTGAGAGGATCTCTTATGAATGCTATTGGGTGTTCATCCCCTTTCGAGGTTTCTTTTGCATAGGACTAGGGCATCAATAATGGCTTGCTTAATTTCCTCAAAATCCCACTTGGCCTGTAGCATCCAATTGATCTTCACATCCCATTTTATCATAGAATTCAAAGGCTTGACTATCTCTAAAAAACTAGTGATGAATTTATGCATGAAGTTTATTTTTCCAAAATATGATTTGAGTTACTTCTTTCTTGTAGGTGGCTAGATCTTTAAAATGGCCTACACTCTTTTGGGATCAATGGATATCCCCCTTTCCAAAAGAACATGGCCCAATAATTTTCCTTCATCAACCCCAAAGATTCACTTCTTGGGATTGATTGAGATGTTGAACCCCCTACACCTCTAATTTTTTTTGCATAAATCTAACCCATGGTCCTCCTGTTTCTTTGAAAATACTATCAGATCATCCATATAAATGATTATGCATTTACCAACCAATTCTTTAAAAGTGATATACATGGTGTGTTGAAACATTTCTCCCACATTAATAAATCCAAAAGGCATCCGCCTGTAGGAAAAAGTTCCCCACTTGGTAGTAAATGTTGTCTTCAATTTGTCCTCATGTGCCACCATAACTTGGTTGTATCCAGTATATTCATCTAATAATGACATCATTTGGGAACAGTTTATGATCTTTAGTACCTCATCCAGTGAGGAAAATGGGTAGTTATCCTTTTTTGAAGCTCGATTAAGATTTTGAAAATCCACACATAAGTTAATTTCTCTATTTTTTTCTTTCTAACTAGGACTAAGTTGGCTACCCATGTTGAGTTCCTCACTAGAAAAATGATCCTCGCTGTCAGTAATTTTTGTACTTCCTTGTAAATGACTGGCTACAACAATGCATTAACTATTCATTTGTGCTGCCTAAATGGCTTAACATCAGGCTTGAGAGAAATAGTGTGTGTGATAATTGACGTATCATTCATTTTTAAATCTTCATATCTCCATGCTATCACATCATGGTATATATGCAAGGCCTTAATTATACCTTCTCTTTTGGTTGGTGTATAAACTTTTCCAATAAAAACACTCTTTACCTCCTCAATAATGCCTGTTATATGTTGTGTGAGGGGGAAAAAGGATGTTAGATTCAAATTCAAGATGAACAAGAATGTGGTTTGACAAAGGAATCTAATCTACAGTCAAATGCATAAATCTAAAATCTAAAACTCCTACACATATGAGATTAAGCTATACTATTGCAAAAATAATAAGGAACCTACTGATTACCAAATGAAATGAAAGAAAAAGATAGTTTCACCATCCCGTAGTGGAGTGTATTTGCTTGATGTTGGATTGCTCTTATCATGGCGAAGCCTCCAAAGTTTGTGTGCAAAGTTTGGATGAATTCTTGGTTGATTGAAGGAAAAAATGAAGTTCTCTCAAGGATGATCTTGAAAACACTTCACTGCATAAGGTATGTTGAATCTTCGATCCTTTTTTTGTGAGGAGAGGGGTTTGTTATATAGGAAATGAGATTTGAAATGGACGATCAGGTTTGCATTGGATAAAATCTAGATCAATGGTCAAAATGTTTTGAGAGGATTTAGACATGAGAAGATTGTGCAAATTTGATTGCACAATTTGGGTGATTGAAGAATAGATTGGCTAGTTAGGGTTTAGATGGTTGAGTTAGCAAAATTAGATTTCTTAGCTAGCAACCCATGATTTTCTCAATTAGAAAGTGGGTGAGAAATATGAATCAATTTATTTAATTAATTAATTCCTTTTTGTGTTTTATTTTTGATAATTGATTTGATTATTCAATTGTTTGAGGGAAAGTATCTTAATTAAATTATTATGATTTAATAATTTAATCAACTTAGGGAAATAAGATGATTTAGCGACGTAATTAAATATTTGGTGTTATTTAATTGATCGAGATGAAATAAGGCGGGATTAGGACTTCATTAAATAAATTTAATTTATTTAATTAGTCAAAATGACGAAACATGAATTAATCAAATAATGTTGTATTATTTAATTAATAGTAGAATTAGGGTTTTTAGGATTTTATTAAATAAACAAAATTTATTTAATTTGTCAAAAATGATGAAAAAGTGAATTAATTAAATAATGTTGTATTATTCAATTAATAGAGGAATTTAGCATTTTAGATATTATTTGATGTCATGGGATGATCGTGGGATGATTTGAGATGTTCTGGGATGTTTTGAGACGTTTCAGAACATTATGGGTTGATTCTGAGATGTTTCGAGACATTATGGGTTGATTTCGAGATGTTTCAAGATGTTCAAAGTTGTGATAGGTGTTAAGTCAATTTTACAGGTCTACATTTTGCCCCTCTTTGATACAAAGTACTAGTTGCTTTGTTTCAAAGATTCTATTTTTAAGATCATGTTTTTGAAAAAAAATTATGCCCCATTGTGCCTCGATGTTTCGTGGAATGATGGTAGGACTCTATGCTACCCTCTCAAGAGGTTGGCCAAAAATTTCAAGTTTTAAGGTCATGCTCGCGACTCTATTCTATTTTCGTTTCGATGTGTTTATGTCACAAAATTAGGTTTATAGGTCCTTCATTTCTCATTCTGATGTTCCTAGGGCTGCTCGACATCCACAGTTTGGAGAGCCTAGTGCTGTGAGCGATGGTGGTGATGGTGCAGTTGGTGGTACAATTGATCAGTCTATGAGATAACCAAATCATTTTGGTGGTCTATAGGGTTATGTCGTTCCTATCGGGGTCTTACATTTTATACCTTTTCTTCATGTTGTTTATTACTTAGAGACATATTGTCAACATGTGTTTTGTATGTATATATATTAATCGGCCTAGTGGAGGCCTCGTATTATTATTTTGCATATCCTATCACACTTATGATGTTGTACTCTTTTTTTTTATGATGATATAAATGAGATATACCTATTGGTGTAAATAAGTATTTTACTTATTACAATTTACTTAAGCTTACTTGGGGAATACATATCATTGTAGTTTGCACTTGTGACACCAAGTTATTAAAATCTTGCATCTAGGTTTGTGCATACATTGAGAGATGTTATTGAGACACTTAGGGAAGTGTGTGTAGGAGAAATTCCACTCTTTGTGGTGTGATCTAGTTATCACCTTTTTATCTCCACTTATCGTGGCATGATAATTCCACTTTAGGTGGGTTATCCACCTTTCATGGAAGTATCTATTATTTCTTTCTACCTACCATTGCCATGAATGTGACACTTGTCTCATTCATGGCCCTTCCTTGTGTCCTAGCTTTCCTTTATAAGCAAGCCTTATACATACTTGTAATGGTACATATTCATGCATATTGAGAATACTATCGTCATATTCTCTCTCTTTTGTGCTATCTTTGGTCTCTTGATCCTATTGTTAATTTTTATAAGTTCTTATATGGTATCAGAGTAGTTGGAGGTCTTTTGCATAGCCACTATTGGGAGATCTTAGTTCGTGTGAAGGTGGTCAAGAGGAAAATTTGAGGAGCAATGACATTTTGGTGTGTCCTAGACTAGATCTGACCTCAAATTCAGATTCAAAATGCCTTTTCCAATTAGGATAGCCTTTCGTTTCATTGAAACCCGACACCAGGAGCTCCAGATCAAAAATCAAACAAAAGGGGGGAAACCTTTTTTTTTCTGCAGTATGCAGACTAGTCGTACCACTGCAAGCAAGTAGTACCCATAGGTACCAAGTGACCGACACGGTGCCACATGGCAGGCAGGTAAGCTACCTCGACCTCCACTCTCCCAACCAACAGGCGATCAGTATTTCACTTGGACAAAAAACATAAAAGTCGATGAAAAATAAACAAAGTAGCAGCCGGTTAGATAATTTTGGTGACTCTTTTGAATCCGACAACTAGTCAAAATTTGACGACTCCAAAGAATATTCTAGCAAATCTCAAGATTCTGGCACTAGAGGGTTGACGATGATGATGACAGTTAAATGACCATCAATTTTAATGTAGTGCAAGAGCTCGACAGCCAAATAACCATCAAATTTGGTGTCATAGATTGATGACATCAGCGGGCTCATTGAAATTTTTCCTACCCCTCTCTGTTCGCAGTTTCGAATTTATAGTCAATTTTTAAATGCCCATATCTTGCTCGTTTTAACTCCTTTTTCTGAGAATTTTTTTATTTGGGCTAATTTTTCATGTACTTCGTAGTTGTGTTGTTGGTTTCTAATTTTAGTGGATGAATTTTCCAAAATATTCAGTTCTTCAACACTGTACCTATCCATTTCCCATTTTTGAAACTTTCGGGGCTCCGTACAAGCACATACGAAGTCCTTTTTAGGTGCCTTTTTTTTTAAGTGCATGAATTTTTGTCTACTTCTTGAATCTGCAATCAGTTTGAAGTAATCTTGAGTGGATTTTGTACTTTCAACATATGGTATTTTTTGTCCTATTTGGCACTTGTATTGCATAGATCTGAATTTAGGTCTCTGCTTCATGTTCTAGTCTATTCTTATCCTATTTGTGGCAAGTTTTAAATAAGAAATCATAAGTCCACTTAGCCAAGTTGCAAGTGGCCTATTGTACACACACAAAATTATAATGTACCAAAATCATCTTTTGGGGTATTTTGATTGAATAAATTTTTGGGGGGGTGTCTCTTGTGTGATTATGCCTATTTTATCTCTTGTGCTCTTGCATTCCATCATGGGTTCATCTAAATTTCCACTCTTAACAGCACATAATTATGCTACATGGAAAGTTCGTGCATGGAGTAAACTAATGGAAAAAGGTTTAATTTACTACATTGATGGAACCAGAATTGCACCTACGTCTCCTAAGGTAGGTCCAACTGCATTTATGGATTAGATCACTAAAAATTCTATAACATTGGGTACACTTAGAAAGTTCATTTCAGATGATCTCATTTTCCATGTTGATAAATGTACTACAGCCAAGGAAGCTTGGGATAAGCTTGCTACTTTGTATGGCAAGGTTGATAAGGTTAAGCGATACAAGCTTGAAAATGATCTCCTAAGCCTTGATCCCAAGAATTTTGACACCATTCAAGATTATGTCACTAAGGAAAATGAGCTAAGAGCATAACTAAAGGATTGTGGTATTGAGAAAGAGGATGATCAATTGGTCTTCAACTTGTTGGACAAGATTCCAACTAAGTATGCAGCCTTTGTTTCAAGTTTTTAGACTCAATGATTGACAATTAGTAACTTCACATCACCATCTTTTGAGGCTCTCATAAATATTTTGATTCTTGAGCAAACTAGGTTGATGAAAATGGGCATTCTCAAGCCTTCAACTTCAAAAGAATTGGTGGTCAATCATGGAAACAACAAGCAAGGCAAAGGTAAAGGCCAAAAGAAATATTTACTAAAGCCACAAGGAGAGAACAAAAAATACACTCCTCCACAATAAGGCTCATCATCATCTTCTTCAAACAAGAACAACTCAAGCAAGAAGGAGAAAGCAACGTGCATATTGTAAAAATATTGGACATGAGGAGCTTCGTTGTCATGCCAAGCAAATTGATGAGTTGACCAACATCATCAAGAAGAACAACATCAGTTTTCCTAATGCCTATAAAAAGGACTCATCTCCTTCCACTTCTACTTCATCTCAGTCTAAGGGAAAAGGGAAATCTTTCATGGAAAAAATAGGTTCATCACAGTAGTGGATTCTTGATTCAGGGGCTACTCAACATATGTGTTATTCAAAGGGGAAATTTTCCTCCTTGGAGTCCTCTTCAGTGCCTCACATCTTCATTGGGGATAATACACAAGTGGAAGTTGAGGAGAAAGGTGAAATTGAGATGGGTGATGGGACATTTGAGGATGTTATCTATGTTCCAAACTTGAGCACCAACCTTCTCTCCATCTACCAAATCACACATCATGGAGATGGTAAGAAAGTTGAATTCACTCCTAACACAATTGTGGTAAAGGAACTTGTAAATGATGCTTTGGTTGCAATGGTTCGAGCTAATCATAATGTAATATTGTACTCATTCTCCCATTGGGTACCTCGTGCTCCTTCTACAACATTGATCACTCATTCAAAATCATAGAGTAAGATATGACATGAGTGGTTTGGTCATCTCAACTACCGCTATCTACAACAGCTTCACACCAAGGACATGGTCAAAGGGCTTCCTCAACTCATTTTTTCTGAGGGTGTATGTTCAGGATGTTCTATGGGAAAGCATCCCAAAGAGAATTTTGATAGAGGGAACTCTAGGAGAGCCTTGGATCTTCTTTAGCTTGTTCACAGTGATGTAGCAAGCCCATTTCCAATGCCATCCTTTGGCAAAGCTTGTTATGTCCTCACTTTCATTGATGAATTTTCATGTTACACTTGGGTCTACTTCCTTTCTGACAAAAGTGAAGTATTTGACAAGTTTCTCAACTTCAAAGCACATGCTGAGAAGTAATCTGGGAAGCAAGTCAAGATCATTCGTATAGACAATGGCAGATTATGTGAATAATATACTTAAGGAATTTTTCACACTTGAGGGAATTGAATTACAACATTCCATTGCCTACACACCCCAACAAAATGGTGTGGCAGAAAGGAAAAATAGAACCCTCAAGGAAATGGCAAGCTGCATGATACATGTCAGGTCTCTTGGTCCAGCTTTTTGGGTAGAAGCAATCAGTTGTGCCACCTACATCCAAAATTGGGTTCCTCATAAAGATTTGAAGGGTATCACTCCTTTTGAAGCTTGGTTTGCTAGGAAATTTTTTGTGAAACACTTCAGAGTATTTGGGATTCCAACATGGGCTTGTATTCCTTCACAAAAATGTAGGGCATTGGAGCCACAGAGCAAGCCTTGTATCTTTGTGGGATATGCAGATGATGTTAAGGCATATAGACTGATGGATCCTGAGACTTGTGATATTTTCTTTGAAAGGAGTGTACATGTTGAGGAAAACTCACCTAGCTTCGACTCTTCTACTCCTCCTTCCTCCATAGTTGAAAACGATGATAGAAATTTAGATGATGATGACTCTCCTTCCTCACTGACTCGCAAGGTTACACATTCGTAGGATCCACTTCTAGTTGAGGAGCCTCACCCTTCTACCCCTACTAGACCTTGTTGGGCTTGTCAAACTCTTGAGGAAGCAGGTCCACTTGTTGGGTATCCCTTGGATACTCAAAGGACTAGGTCACAACATTAGCATGAGCCTCTTCCACATGCTGTCATTGCGTCGGCTTCAGATCCATAATCCTTTAAGGAAGCCTTCAAGGTTCCTAAATGGAATGCAACTATGGAGGAAGAGTATAGTTCCTTGATGAGGAAAAACACTTGGGAATTAGTCCCTCTCCCTAAGGGGAGAAATATGGTTCGATGCAAGTGGATCTATTGGACCAAAAATGTAGCAGATGGGAGTGTTGATAAATATAAGGCACAAATTATTGTAAAGGGTTTCTCACAGGTTGCATGAGTTGACTACACTGAGACCTTTACATATGTTGCAAAGATGACTTACATTTTCCTGACACTTACCGTTGCCACTTCACATGGTTGGGCGGTACATCAGATGGAGTCTAAGATTTCTTTCCTACATGAGGATCTTGGTGAGGAGATCTATATGGAGCAGCCATAGGGTTTCATCTAGGGTACTTCATTGGTTTGTAGGTTGAGGAAGTACCTCTATGACCTTAAGCAGGTCCCTCGAGCTTGGTATGCCAAGATGGATTCCTTCCTTCTCTCCATGGGATTAGCCAAGTGTCATTCGGATCAGAATGTCTACATATTGAGGTAGGATGATGCACATTTGATACTTGTGCTCTATGCTAATGACGATCATTATAGGGAGAACCTCATCCATCATTAGTAGTGTCAAAACTACTTTGCAGGATAGATTTTCCATGACTGGCTTGGGCCTTCTTCACTACTTTCTTGCATTGAGATTCGATGATCTTCATCTAGGATTACATTTTCACAACCCAAGTATGCTCTTTATCTTCTTTCATGGTTTTGCATGACTAATTGTAAGCTTGCTCTAACTCCCTTTCTTTCAGGAGTCAATCTTGAGGCTAAGTGCTCCACTCCACTTGTTGAGGCCACTTTGTATCATTAGCTTGTTGGAAGTCTCATCTATTTGACCCATACACACCCCGACATCTCTTATGCAATTGGAATGGTCTCTCACTTTATGCAGGAACCACATGAGCTTCATTGGAAAGCCACCAAATGCATCTTGAACTATATCCAGGGTACTCATTGGCATGGGATTCATTATGCAGCAGGTGCACAACTTGACGTAGTAGGATATACCGACTCAGATTGGGTTGGTGATTCTAATGATTGCAAGTCCACCTCTGGCTATAGCTTCCATCTTGGGTTAGGACATGTTTCATGGAAAAGCAAGAAGTAGCATTCCATTACTCTTTCATTGACAGAGGTTGAGTATAGGGGGGTTGTTACTACTACAACTGAGGCCATTTGGCTTCAACACATTCTTTTTGAGTTTGGTTTTTCCATTTCACATTTGATAGTCATTCGGTGTGACAATCAAAGTTCTATTGTGGTCTCTAGGAATCCGGTCCAACATCAGAGGACCAAGCACATTGAGATTCATATGCACTTCATCAAGGAGCTAATTCAAGATCAGGTCATTGACTTGTGCTATTGTCCGACAATAGAGCAGGTTGTCGACATGTTCACCAAACCATTTACTGAGAGTAAGTACCATCAATTGTGAGCTCTCTTGGGGGTGAGGGATGTGTCAGGGGAAGTCACTTGACTTCTTCATTCTCTTTTATGGGGGGGAATTTTTACTCATCTTGGGGCTTTTTTCTTCTCCATTTGTACATTTATTTATTTTCTTCTCTTTTGAGGGGGAGTTTTTCCCATGAGGTTTTCTCTGTTTCCTCGCTTGTGAGAGATTTCATTACATTTGTACATGGGTACCTAATATGGCCTAGTTGTTGATACCCATCTTGCATCTTATCTTGCATGGTTAGATTGAGTCTTCATTCCCCCAATTGCTTGGTGTAAATAGGTATTTTACTTATTACACTTTACTTAAGCTTACTTAGGGAATAACAACAACACAACAGGCAATTAGCACCGACTCTGGCACTGAAATTTAGTGTATTTTATGTGCATGAATTGAACAATTTGGTTGGCACCCAACTCGATGCAAACAGGAAAGGTGAGTTTGGTGCCGAATTTTGTACCAAATTTTGTGTCGGATTTAACACCATATGTAGCACCGGATTTAGCGTCGGGACATCATAGCGCCTCTGTTGGCACCTAAAATTGCGTCGGGTAGCAACATCAAAAATTGCACTGAAATGGGTGCCCAATTTGGCTTTTGGTTTTACTTCCATGTCTACTCCCATTTTTTCTTCTAGTATTGCTTCCAATTTGATGTCCACTTTTGCCTCCAGGTTTGCTTCCAATTTTGCTTCTAGTTTTTCTTCCAATTTTGCTTCCGATTTTCTTCCAGTTTTGCTTCCAAGTTTGCTTCCAGTTTTGCTTCTAGTTTTTCTTCTACTTTTGCTTCTAGTTTTGCTTCCAAGTTTTCTTCTAGTTTTTCTTCTGATTTTGCTTCCATGTTTGCTTCCGATTTTGCTCCCAAGTTTTCTTCTAGGTTTGCTTCCGATTTTGCTTCTGGTTTTGCTTCCAATTTTGCTTCCAGGTTTGCTTATAGTTTTGCTTCCAATTTTTCTTTCAAGATTGCTTCTAGTTTGGCTTCCATTGTTTCTTCCTTTTTTGCTTCTAAAAATGCTTCTTGTTTTGCTTCCATTTATTAATTTAATATGTTTTATTTCAATTTAATTAGTTAAATATATTATGCCTCTTAAATAACTCACATGATTATAGAGTAAGTAATTTAATTATTTAAATCATATGATTAAATAAAAATATAATTATTGTAACATGATCATCATCTATAATTAAAACAAGTGAGTCAAATATCTATAATTTAATTGAATTTGACAACATCCATCCTGAGCAGTAAATTAAAATCATCATACTTAATAAATATCCATCCAAAAATCATCGACCACTTTTAATATATATAAATTGACAAGTCAATACAATAAGATCATCATCATATATAACTAAAACAAGTGAAAGTCAAATATGCCAGTACATCAAAAACATGTCAAAATGATACATGTACAAATGATATAAATAAAATTGGTAAATTATGTAACTCAAATTGATACAAGTCAAGATGATACATGTCCAAATGATATAGTGAAAATGATACATGTCAATATGATACAACTACACAATATAGTACTGTAGGCTATTAAAATGATACATATGATACTAACCATGAAAAGAGTCATCATAACGATATATCAACAATGATCCATGATGTAGTCTATATGATCATGAATGTCACTGGTTACTATCACCAATTGTCTCATCATCATCATTGTCATTGGCCTAGGTGTCTTCCATATATGCATCATCATCATCCTCTACCATGTCATATGTACCAGTAGAACTAATATTTTGTGGATCTATATCATATTGAGGATAATCTTGATCTTCTGGAAGACCTGTTTTCTGCAAAAAAAAAACATTTAAAATGAAAACTTATTATTTATTTCATGCAATAATTTATTTTTCTGTTACATATCTAATATTACACCATATGAGATGAAACCATAATCATGTTACATCATATCAAAGTGTACATACCATAATAAAATTTTAAAAAAGTTACAGCTAATACTAGTGAATCAGGAGAAACTTTAGCTTTCAAAAATAAAGCCAATTAGGTTGGTAGACTTGTGGATTAGGCTAGCATTTGGTGGAAGAGGAAGAAAGATTACTGAAACTCTAGAGGCCCACCATAATGGATTCCAGTATTCAACCACGAAAGCAAAAGAGAGAGTTGATATCATGTATCAAAACATTAAGCATGCATTCTTCCAGCCAGTGGAGAAGGAGATGATTACTTTGCTTCATTTTTATTTGCATAACCATATCATGGTGTAGGAACCAAGAAGACCAAGGATATCCAATTTTATGTGGAAGTAATGGATGTGGTCCAAACTTTAGGAGGGGAAAGAAGATCAATGTATGATCTTGATGAAATTGAGGAAGAACAACAAGAGAGGGACATGACTACAAAAAAGGATTCAAAGCACATCAACCATGTGGTACAAATGATTAAATCCCAAAGACAATTTGTAGCAATGAAAGAGTCTGAAAAGGTAGAGAGAGCTACACTGGTGACTCGGGAGAAACTTCAGCTTTCAAAAACAAATCCAATGAGGCTGGTAAACATGTGGATTAGGCCAACATTTGGTGGAAGAGGATGAAAGATGACTAGAACTCTAGAGGCCCACCATAATGGATTTCTCTATTCAACCATGAGAGCAGAAGAGAGAACTGATATCACGTATCAAAACATTAAGCATGCATTCTTCCAGCCAGTGGAGAAGGAGATGATTATTTTGCTTCATTTTCATTTGTATAACCATATCATGGTGTGGGAACCAAGAAGATGAAGGATGTCAAGTTTTATGTGGAGGTAATGGATGTGGTCCAAAATTTAGGAGGGGCAAGAAGGTCAATGTATGATCCTGATGAAATTCAAGAAGAACAGCAAGAGAGGGAAAAGACTATAGAAACACAAAACATGTAAGAGAGCTACAAGAGAAGCCTCATCTAAAATATTAGATTACATAATCATGGATTGTAGAAACACAAAACATGTAAAAATAGAGATATAATCTCCCCACTAAAATAGAAGCATACATAGTAACCAGAGATTAAATTCCTTTAATAGTTCTCTCCAAAACATATGATAATAAAACAATTATCTTTGAATTAACAAGGATAAGGACAAGAACTTACGATTCGCCTCTAGATGTAGAAGGGCACTTCACTTGAGCACCCCCCATGTAGCTCTCCTCCCTTCCTCTCTTCATTTATATGACCACCAATCTCACCTCAAGCTTCTCTTGTAAAAACAAATATATCATATTCATTACAATTAGTCTAGGTTTCTTGTTTCTACAACCCCCTCCTGCTCCTCCCCTTACAATCACAAAAAGCATGAATCCTTCACAAACAAAACCCCAAATTCTCAATAGTCAAAATGGATATAAATTAAAAACACAAAATACTCAAACACCAAAATTAAGATCAGGCTCCTCTAAAACCCAAGAAGAAAAAGAAAAAAAGAATCACATAAAATTGAAGCTTCTAGAACAAAATTATTCGACCACATATTTGTGTCCAGAGGTCAAGAGATCGAGACTCGTAGAGCTTATTTCATTTCCACTACCTTGTCTCGTATTTTTTTCTTTCTTTAATAGATCCTCGCAAGCTTAATGGTAGATTAAAAATAAATTCTTTCATTGAAACCCCAACTATTACTAAAGCCTTCTTAAAAAGGAGCATCAATTTAAAACATATACATGCAAGGCCTTTTAGGGCTTAAATATACTAGCCTCTTCACTAAACACTTTCCACAAAAAAACATAGGGCATTGCAATATAATACAAAATAAAATAAAAATCAAAAGTAAAGTGTGAACCAAGATGAGCACCACAGACCTTGTTTTGAAGCACAGGAAAATATGTTGTTCAAAAAAAATTGAACCTCCGTCGATCCGTTGCAATGAAAATCAATCACAATTCCATCAAATCCATGAAATACTAAGGCATAAACATACCCTCATCCTCCTTCCGCTCCTCCTCCTTAAGGATTTGTCAAGCGAGTAAGAGAGATCTATGGGAGCAGCCTCATCTAAATTATTCTGGTGTTCAACCATGAGAGCAGAATAGAGAGCTAATATCACGTATCAAAACATTAAGCATGCATTCTTCCAGTCAGTGGAGAAGGAGATGATTACTTTGCTTCATTTTCATTTGCATAACCATATCATGGCGTGGGAACCAAGAAGACCAAGGAAGTCCAGTTCTATGTGGAGGTAATGGATGTGATCCAAACTTTAGGAGGGGCAAGAAGGTCAATGTATGATCCTGATGAAATTGAGGAAGAAAAATAAGAGAGGGACATGACTGCATAAACACAAAACCTATAAGAGAGCTATGGGAGAAGCCTCATCTAAAAGATTAGATTACATAATCATGGACTGCAAAAACACAAAACATGTAAAAAAGGAAAGATGCTAAAACCGTAGACTAATTATATCCCGCAAATAAGATCATGCTATCCATAATGCACGCACTCATTTTAAGGCATTGAAAAAAAAAAAAAGAGATAGAGTCTCCCCACTAAAATACACACATATATAGTAATCATGGATTTAATTCCTTTAACAGTTCTCTCAAAAAAATAGGATGATAAAATAATTATCTTTGAATCAACAAGGATAAGGAAAAGAACTTACGATTTGCCTCTAGATGTAGAAGGGTGTTTCACTTGAGCAACCCCCATGTAGCTCTCCTCCCTTCCCCTCTTCATTTATATGACCACCAGTCTTACCTCAAGTTGCTCTTGCAAAAACAAATATATATCATATTCATTACAATTAGTCTAGGTTTCTTGTTTCTACAACCCCCTCCTCCCCCTTCCCTTACAATCACAAAAAGAATGAATCCTTCATAGATAAAACCCCAATTTTTCAACAGTCAAAATGGATATAAATTAAAAACACAAAATACTCAAACACCAAAATTAAGATTAGGCTCCTCTAAAACCCAAGAAGAAACAGAAAAAAAGAATCACATAAAATCGAAGCTTCTGGAACAAAAGTATTTGACCACATATTTGTGTCCAAAGGTCAAGAGATTGAGACTCGTGGAGCTTATTTCATTTTCACTACCTTCTTTCTTTAATAGATCCTTCAAGCTTAATGGCAGATTAAAAATAAATGCTTTCATTGAAACCCCAACTATTACTAAAGCCTTCTTAAAAAGGAGCATCAATTTAAAACATATACATGCAAGGCCTTTCAGGGCTTAAATAGACTAGCCTCTACACTAAACACTTTCCACAAACAAAGAGAGGGCATTGCAATATAATACAAAATAAAATAAAAAACAAAAGTAAATTGTGAACCAAGATGAGCACCATAGACCTTGTTTTGAAGCACATAAATCCATTGTTCAAAAAAATTGAACCTCTTCCGATTTGCTACAACCAAAATCAATCACAATTCCATCAAATCCATGAAATAATAAGGCATAAACATATTCTCGTCCTCCTGCTTCTCCTCCTCCTTAAGTATTTGGCAGTGTTGTGGTGACTCCCACAAGTCTTCTACCAATGGTGTGCAATAGTGCGGTGACCACCATTGTCCCATGGCTCCTTCATCAGCTCGGTGCGGTAGAGTAGATTTTACCGCGGTCCCACAAATTGCTTCTTACTTCTTGGTAGTAGTGTGGTGAAAGCTTTTGTGCCAGCATTTTTATTCATAGAGGAGGCCATGGAGAGAGGGCGTGGATGATGTAGAAATACTAAATCATTGAGAGGAAAGTGGGTGGACATTGTAGCAGACAATAATTTTAATGACCAGGACTTCTAAATTTTCAAAATTATTTGCAATCCATGTTTAAAAAAGGATGATTCTTATGGCCTAAACTTTGAAATGCTTCAGTAATATTATGTTTGTACTTGGACAATTGAAAACCTATTTTATTCTCTTAGCAAGCCTTTTTATTTTCCATTATAATTCTAAACCAAACAACATTTGTGGGGATGGCCTTTTACACCAATCTTAATTTGTATGAAGTTCACGAACTTGTTGTCAAGCAGTAAATTCCTTTCATAGACAAGAAATGTAAAGGCTTCATTTAAGAAAAGATAAGTAGTCTCTTTATGAGGGTAATCCACATGCAAAAACTAAAAAGCACATTAAAAAACAATTGTACAGAAGAAAATCAGATTCAATCAGTTATGGCTTATTTCGCTTGCACACTTATCTGAAAGACATAGGGTATTCACCATACATTTCCCTTGACAAAGAAAAAATATGCTTTCATTTATTTTTACTATATATCTCAAAAGTGAAATTGTTGTTACATGATGATGCACTGAGAAAATAATATATACAAAAAAAAGCAAAGAAAATGTTTGAAATTTAACATGCAATCTACTGTGTTTTTTTTATCGGTGATAATATTTGATTTTATTAATAATAATGTAGAATTTACATCAACTTCAAAAATTAATTCCATCCAGCAGCTTCTAAAATATGTTTGTTTAACCACCACAGTTCCCAACAAACCAGAAAAAAACTATTGAATCCACCTGTAAACAACCCTATCTACTATTACCCATACCCCATATTGTTTACATTTTCAAATCAAGAATAGGGCTTAACCCTAGAAAACGTACAACAAAAACTAGGATATAAAATGTATTTTAACCAAAATTGAGCTTCAGTTTACGCGAAAGTGCCCGACGTGCTACCCAATTGCATTGGGCATATTTCCTTGATTGGCTTCATCTTCTTCCTTGGGTGCAAACCTTTCTTCTCTCGCAACTCCTCTCTGGTGACATCTTTGAGTCCCTCAATGACCATCTCGGCCTCCATTATTTCTACACAAAATTTTAGGGCTTTCCATCCTAGCTCCGCTCATCCTCTCCACATAGCTTTGGTGATTCCTTTCGGACACCTAATGAAGGGACAGTTTATCTCTGCTACTTCAGGGTCCATATGATCTTCCATGCCTTCGCTCACATCAAAGCCTTCTCCTAGTATATCCCATTCTAGGATACTTTCCTTATTCACTAAGAAATCCTTGTGTACCAATGCCTTCATTACTTTCCTCACTTCCCCCATCGAATCTCCTAAGTCCAACCCCCATGACATGATCAGTGAGTAAATATCCATATTAGTATGATATTTGTGCTTCAAATCTTTGAAGCCAATACCCAAGATTTTTTGCACAGATTGTGCCACCTTCACATCATTGGAGAGGAACAATGCTTTCAGCATCTTCATAGTTGCTTTGCCACCAAAAGGGTCCAATTTTCTTCTCGAATGTAGAGTGAAATTTGCCTCCATTTCTTCTATCGTACTCTAGCTTCCAAACTTCCTCACACCATAGACCTGTTACATTCCTTGCCACCGCAAACTAAGAAGAATTGGATGAAATGCCTTGTGTGTCTTTAAAACACATCCTATTATCAACCCTCACCATTAATGCCAAACGTATGTCCAGTACCGCCAACAATACCTTCATCAATGCTTTAAGTCATTCAGGAATTTAAAACACATTCCTCTACTTGCTAGCATTAACTCCTTCCTACAATAATTACAATGGACAAATTTCCTCCATAGGAATACCATAATTCTAAAGTAACAATTTGTATCAAGACAAATGTCATAAAGTATAATTAAAAAGAAAAATCCTTACAATTTCACCTCAAATTGGACCAAACAACAACAACAACAAATGTGCCCTGATAAATCTTACAGATTTAAACAACTTGAAAAGACCACTTTGGAGACAACAAAGCAATAAATAAGCATGAAAATTGACAAAGAAATTGAACATTGAAGATGGATTATGAGTTATAATGTATCTGCTCCATTATATTACTCAAAATATAAACATACATAACATGAGTTATGTTGATATGAATAAGTGGATGAGATAGTCTAGTATCTATTCTAATGGATTGAAATGATGATGATATGATGATCAAAATCGGACCTTGGTTTCCCTATTTGTACAGGAAGCAACAAGCTTCAGGTCCGTCCACAAAAGTTACATCTTTTCTTAACTAAAGCATAATTAAGCATAACATAGAAACTTAAAAAGATACGTTCATTCCAATTTTTTCCAAACATCAAATAATGCTTGTGTTTGTTGATAGCTAGAAGATTTTGATGAATCACATACTAATACCCAAGATCCAACTGGGTTATTAAGATTTCGACGGGATGATCCAAACCATACCAGGGCAAAAAGGGAAAGTTTGAAGAGAATGCCTGGAAGTGTTTCACATCGGCTCAAGGTACAATCCAACCTGGTTATGACACTGATAGCAATCCAAATTTTCTTGAACCATTCACACCCGAATGTTGCATCACAATCTATTCTTCCTACACATAAAAATGCCACATATTAACCCCTTCTAAATAAAATTCAAAATACCATGAAACAATGAGTCCCCTATATTAGTAAGTAGGTAGGAAGTCTATAGGGCATAGTTTGATTTTATACAAGGATTCTCATGAAAGGAATCTTCAAGTGACAGTGAGTGAGTTGTTTGAGATTGTAGCTGATGGTGCAATATCCAGTCTTAAAGGCAGTTAGCATGCAAGAAAATAAAATTGTACACAACAAACAATTCACAATGCTATCTTACATAATGCCTTAAGTTTGAAGACAAAAATCTCATTGTATCTTGATGAAATTAGTGACCTTAATGGTCAATCACTGGCAACCATGATTTTAAAACATTGTATTGTGCTTATGGAGGAAACATTTTAAGCAAGGCAGTGAGTGGTGGTTTGGAACAATGGCGGGTATGAAGGACTTGCTTTATATGCATATTATGCAGTCTAGCTTAAGACAACGCTCTTAGAAGAGATTGAAGGTGGATTAGGGAACTCAAGGGTTACCATGATAAATATTAAAGCAAATACTGAGATCTATTTAAAAGCAACTATCATGAAGATATTAAAGATGTCAAATGCAAAACCCTAGCACCTAGAGTAATGAACATAGTGTGAAAGAGGACAGTGTGCTAGGGTAGATTTAGGAGATCTCCACATTATCTAATAATAGGAAAATACATCATTTATTTATTTTTTTAAATTAAAATAAATTATTCTAAACCCTATATAGGACACATTGATACTTCAAAAGCATCTGATTTATTTTTAAAAATTAAAAGAATTCATTCTAAAACCTATATAGGATACATTGATACTTCAAAAGAATCTAAAGGAATTTGAGATTATGCAACCATATGTCAATTAAATACCTGGATTACAAACAGTAGCGCAAACATTGAAACCCTTGTTGATTAGAGTTGTAATTGATAAACAACAGTGAATCCTATGCCTCCTATCACGCACATCTCCTTACCATTTTCTGTCATTCTTTACTAAAACCCTTCTCCATTTTCGCGGGCTACACCTAAAAATAAGGTTTCAACAAAGGTTTTATTGTATGTTTATTAAAATGAAAACTCCATTCTGGCGAGCTATGCTTGAAAAAAATATTTTGACAAATTTTTTAGAGTATGTTTATTAGAGTTTTAGAGTATTTTTGCGGGCTATATTCTTGATTCCTTAAATGATTTATTCAAATGGATTGTGACTGATGTGATTTTCTACCATGATTACAGTACTACAGTCTCTTATTATACCCTTTGCATTATGGCGGTGTTTTTCCCTTCCCTTATGTTGTTTACCGCACTACCACCTTGCTCAAGGCTTCTTGCTACGGGGTTATGGTGTATACCACTCTACCGCATATGTTGCTCACCTTCCCTATGGTATAGCAGTGTATGCTTTTGATCATTACCTGAAGAGTGTTGATGAGACAATCTTCTTTGTCTTACTGATATCTCAATGTCTCATCGACATTAGGTCTTATATTCCTCTGATGTTGGTTGTCGGTGTCAATGAGACAAGTTAATATCTCTTACTGATATGCCACTGTCTCATCGATATTTTCCTTCGATGGTATTTCTTTATATATCGGTGTAACTATGCCATGTCGAGGAGACTCATGATTATCATTGTGGTATGGTAGTGTTTTTCCCTTCTCTTCAATTGTTTACCACACTACCACCTTGCTCAAGGCTTCTTGCTATGGGGTTGCAGTGTATACCGCTCTACCGCATATGTTGCTCACCCTCCCGGCAGTCTAGCGATGTATGCTTTTGATCATTACTTAAAGAGTGTGGATGAGACAATATTATTTGTCTTATCGATATCTCAATGTCTCATTGACATTACTTCATTATATCCAAGAATTGTGTTTCACCGAGCACTTGTAGATATACCTTGTCGATGTGACGTAAGTAATTCTCTCCTCGATATGCTCATATCTTGTTGACATTTCACTATTTTACATCGTCGATGAGACATATAAATAAGTCTCTTCAACATAGGGGTGTCTAAATCGGCACTAAAACCAAAGCTAAACTCGAAGCTAAACTCAGAGCCAAAGGCGATGGTAACGGCGACACCACACTCAAAGTCAATATCAGTGCTAAAGGTGTTGATAATTCTGGCATAAATTAGTGCCTAAATTAGTGCCGACTAGTCTTGATCGGTGCAAATAAACACCCAAAATAGCGCCATCCCGATAAATAGCACCGAAGTTTTCAAAAAATTGGCAAAATATACATTAAAATGTTGGGTGGAAGCAAAAAGCAGAGAAAAATATGGAGCAAATCATAGGGATTTCTTGTAGTGAATGCATATCATTGTATTTTGCACTTGTGACAACTAGTTATTAGCATATTGCATCTAGGTTTTTGCATACATTGAGAGATGTGATTGAGACACCTAGGGAAGTGTGTGTAGGAGAAATCCCACTCTTTGTGGTGTGATCTAGTTATCACCTTTTTATCTCTACTTATTGTGGCATGATAATTCCACTTTAGGTTTGTGATCAACCTTTCATGGAATTATCTATTATTTCTTTCTACCTACCCTTGCCATGAATGTGACACTTGTCTCATTTATGGCCCTTCCTTGTGTCCTAGCTTGCCTTTATAAGCAAGCCTTGTATATACTTGTAATGGTGCATCTTCATGCATATTGAGAATACTATCATCATATTCTCTCTCTCTTTTGTGCTATCTTTGGTCTCTTGATCCTATTGTTGCTTTTATAAGTTCTTACTACCTTCTTTGATTCATTCTTGTTTTATGCCTATGTGATGATGATATATGATGATGTGTGTTTATTTATGGTGTTGATATGAATGAATGCCCCATAGATGATGTTTTTAATTGGTTTATGATCATGATGTGTATTGATGATATTATGGATGTAGAATAGTAATAATGGTATTGCTATGTAGGGTTTACCCAAAAGAAATGTTGATGATTCGATAGAAAAATGATGTTAATTAGAGGAAATATTGATGATGGATAGAAATGTGATGCTAATTAGTAGTTGATTATTTTCTTTTGCTTTGCTTTAGAGACTTCACAGTTTTGAACAATCCATTTTGATATAGCAAATAAATACAATGCACCAGGGCATTAATGACCAAGGTGACTTTGTATCTATTGCGTGGAATTTGACTCTACAAAAAAGGGGTATTCTTGCTCATACTAGACATATGAAAACCCTATTAGAGTGTATGGGTGAGAAGATTTGAAAAAATATCGAACCAATAACACAAGAGGTATTAAGAACCTAACATGTCACCATTACACAAAATGTTCCAAAGATGACTTTCACACACAGAACAAAGAAAGTATTCGCCATGGTAGTATAACAAGACTATCCACAAACAACAAATCGAAATGATGCTCAATTGTCCCCATTGCTTCTTCTCTAAATACTTATGGACATCCTCAAGAGATCTTGGGAATGAGTCAATAATTTAAATCACAAAAATAAGATAAAAATAGATAAAACAATGTTGTTATATCACTTGCCATATCTGTTTGGGGTGGTTCTATTATCCAATGTCGATCATGTCTATTGTAGGAATGGATCCATTAAGACATATCTTAGGATGTTGTTGGGTCTTGTCAAAAAGATATGTATCTGATAATTGGCTTTGTTTTAGTTCTTTTTGGGATCAAATTCTTTTGTGATTGTCTACTTGATGGTTCCAACTGTTGATGTTTTCTTTGCTTGTTTTATTTGTTTTTTCAAAGGGTGAGTGTGACGATCTATTTATTATGGATGATGTCTTATTGCGAATTGTGATGAACGAGATGGGTCTTTTTTTGTTTTTTCTAATTTTTATGATGTTTTTGTTGTTTTATGAGGACTAACCTAGGCCTTGAAGGCTCATCAAAGATAAGCCTTGCCTACGTTGTACATGCAGAGGGTCGTAGTTCACTTGGTTTGAGTGTTTTTTACCTTTTCTATTTTTGTGAATGTTTTAGGATTTTGTTTTTTCTGACAAAGTTGAAATACAGCATGTTGGAAACCTAAGGGGACTAACCTAGGGTCTCAAGGGTTAATAAACCTTGCCTACATTGTACATGTAGAGGCCATGTAGTTCGACCGTTTGACTCAAAGCATAAACTATTTTTGGGTAAACAACATTGATTACTTGGAGTGATATTCCACTTCTGTGTCTAGAGGATATGTTGTAGGAAATCTACTTGAACTAGTCTTGAGGTTTAAGAAAATGTTGATATCTTAGACTGTTGGAATGAAGGAATAATCTCGCGATGTTGTTTTGTTTTTGATGTTTTATCAAATTTTTTTTATTTTTGTTGTTTTCTAGATATTTTTATTTTTTGTTGTTTTGACCATGTTGGGATGTTCAAATATTGAATTTACGACTAGCTTTTAAAATTGCCCTCAGTTGTAGATAAGACAGCTTTCCTTAATCACTGACAAGCCATGGTTGGATACACTATTTTATTGTGAAATGAATGGTTGGATGTTGTGTATAGTACTGATAGATAATGATGCAAGTATATTCAAACATAGTGCTTGTTTTTCAAGTTTTCACTATGGTACATGTTCTATGAGTGCCAAAAAGTGGTTTTCACTGAACGAACATTTTATTTCTCTTTACTGTTTTTCTTGCTTTTTCTTTATATTTTTATCTTCTTTTTTTCTAATTTTTTTGATTTTTTTGCCCTTTTTCCTAGGGTATTCTGACACGCTTCATGTGTAGAACTTTTTGAGGTGGTTTTTATTCAGTGGTTTAGCCAAAATTTCTCCTTCAGGAGTAGCTAACTGATATGCCTCTGAGCCATAGCTTGTCACGATGACAAATAGGGCTAACCAGTTGGGTTCAAATTTTCCTTTGCCATCTTGATTTATTTGTACCCTCTGATTATCTTTCAGGACTAAGTCCCTACTTTGAAAGTTTCTATATTTGATTCTCTTGTCATAGATTCATTTGAACCAATTCTAATAAACCTACAGATGGTTTAACACGTTCAAACGCCTTTCATCTAGGAGCTCTAATTCATTAAGTCTGGATACCTTGTACTCTTCATTGCTTACCATACCTTTTAATGAGACTCACAATGAGGGGATTTCGACCTTGATAGGTAATGTAACTTTTGATTTGTAGACCAAGGAAAAAGGTGTGGCACTAGTAGGTGTGTGAATGCTAGTTTGATAAGCCCATAAGACTAGGTTTAGCTACAAATTCCAATCATGGTCGGCTTCATTGATAGTCTATTTCAATATTTTTAGGATTTTTTTTATTGGATGCCTCTACCTGATCGTTTCCTTGAGGATAGTAGGGAATAGAAAATCTATGTTGGATAGAGAATTTGGAATAGAGTTCTTGGACATCCTGATTCTTGAATGGGGTGCCATTATCTGTTACAATTGTCTGTGGGATTCCATACCTACAAATAAGATAGTTCAAAATGAATTTTGATATTTTTTTGTCAGTGATATAGGTCAATGGAATTTCCTCTATCCATTTAGTGAAGTATTATGTTACGGTGACAATGAATTTATGACTATTGGATGAAGTGAGTGATATTTACCTACCAATTCTAATCCCCATTGCGAAAAAGGCCATGGCATTGTGATAGGTATCAAATCTTGTGTGGTGCATGAACTAGATCATCATTTTGTTGATATTGTCGACACCTTCTAGAATGTTGAATGAAATATTGCTCCATGGAAGGCCAATAGTACCCTGCTCTAAGTATCTTTTGGACTAAGTTAGGTCCACTAGAGTGTGACCCACAAATACCTTCATGGACCTCTTGTAAGGCCATTTGTATTTCTAATACATTAAGGCACCAAAGTAACATACCATCTAGGCTACGATGGTATATGGTTTCTCCTAAGATCATAAAACAAGAGGTTCTACAGGTGAAGGTTTTCTTCTGAGTAGTCATTAAGTCAAGTGGTATGATACCATTCTAGATATAGTCAAAATCATCTTGGTACCATGGGGAGTTAGGACCAACAACAACACATACCATTTCTGATTCTAGGATGTCAAATTTTGGCACCAGTAGTTGTTCCATGAGCGATTCATATTTAGGCACATTCTGAGGAATATCAAGTAGTGAGCCTATTGTTTCTATTGCATGAGCAACTCTCTTATTAATCTGAGGAACCTGTTCAAAGGTTATTTTGATGAAGAAATCCTTGAAGCTATCCACCATCTTTTTATATGGTATAAATTTGTCATATTTTGTTTGGTATTTGTCATTTACCTATCTGATTACTAGCTGAGAGTCTCCAAAGACATGTAGCTCTTTTATTCTCCATTTGATCGCCATTTTGAGCCCTGTGATAAGAACTTCATATGTTGAGATGTTGTACAGGGGAATGCAATATTTTAGGATTTGGGTATACTATCTCCCTATGGTGTGAGAAATAAAATACCTACTCCAAAACCATGTTGAGTATGGGACCCATCAAAATATAGAGTCCATTGCTCTTTTCGTTCTATCATCAAGACACTCTGATTTGTAAAATCCATTGTGAGAGGTTTATGATCATCTATGGGTACTTTGGCTAGTTGTTCTTCCATGAATTTTCCCTTTATAGCTCTCTTGTCTATGTATTCTATATTAAATTCATTTAGGATCATCACCCATTTGGCTATTCACCCTATTAAGGCTACTTTTGCTAGTAAATATTTGAGTGGGTCCACCTTCAAAATCAGTTTCACTTTTCTGTTTAAGATATAATGTCTTAGTTTTTGTGTTGAAAACACAATTGAGAGACATGCTCTTTCAATGGGTGAATATTTCAATTCATAGCCCACCAGTGTTCTACTGATATAGTAGACTTCCCTTTCTTTATTGTTATCATCTAGCTGTGCCAGGAGAGCTACCAATGTTGCTTGTGTGGTAGACACATAAAGTATCATCTCCTTTTTTGGAATTGGTGGTATGAGTACAAGAGGAGTAAGTAGATACTCCTTGTTTTGATGGAATGCTTGGTCACATCTCCCATCCCATTTGAAGGTGATGAACTTATGTAGGAGATGAGTGAAAGGGTGGCATTTGTCTACCAGTTGTGTAATAAATCTCTTGATTGATTGTAGCTTCCCTTGTAGGCTCCTCCATTGTTTGAGTGTCTTTGGCAGAGGCATCTCCATTATAGCTTTTACCTTGGTAGGATCCACCTATATCCCTAATCTTGACACTATGTACCCTAATATCTTTCCAGATGTTGCTTCAAACACACATTTCTTAGGGTTAAGTCTCAGATTGTACTGTTCCAATCGATCAAATACCCTTGCTAGGTTTGTCAAGTGATCTACCCTTTTGATTGACTTTTCTAGGATGTCATCCATATAGTCCTCCATGATTATGTGTAGCATGTCATGGAATATGGTTGTCATTACTCTTTGATAGGTTGTTCCACATTCTTCAAACCAAAAGGCATTACATTCCAATAGAAAGTTCCCCAGGCACAAGTGAATGTTGTTTTGTGTTGGTCATCTGGAGAGATCTTTATCCAGTTATATCCAGAGAAACCATCCATTAAGGATAGCATCTCATGCCTTGTTGTTAGATCTACAATCATGTCAATGCTTGATAATGGAAAGTCATCTTTTGGATAGGTCTTGTTCAAGTCTATGAAGTATGTACATATCCTGATAACCCTAATAGGTTTGGACACTGGTACTAGATTTGATATCCATTGTGGATAGTCAATGGGTCTAATGAAACCCACAACTAGTAGCTTCTTTATTTCTACCTTTACAAGTAATGCTATCTAGGAATGCATTTTTACGATTTTGTGCTTGATAGGCTTTGCTTCAGGTATGACAACTAGATGATGTAGCACTAATGTTGGATCTAGTCTAGGCATGTTAGCATAGGTCCAAGCAAAGTTTACCTTTATCTCATTAATGAATGCTGTGAAATTTTCTTTCTCCTCAAGATCAAGTTATGTTGCATGGTATGTTATCTTTGGGTCCTTTGTTGTACCAACATTTATGGATTCTATTTATTCTACAAGGAGTGTTGATCTTTCTTGATATTCTGATATGGGGAGATTGAATTCTCCATCCTTGGGTGTCTCTGGGAGGTTTTCACCTTCAAATGCATCCTTTATTTTTCTCTTTTTTGGATCCGATAGAGCTAGAATGTGGCTTTCTCTAGGGGATCGTATCTTTATGTTTTTTTCTTTCATTTTTGTGACTGGAAGATTTAATCTCTCCACTGAAGTATGCCTCTTCTTCTAGTTCCATGATGAACCCTACTTTTTGATCTCCTACTATTATGTTCGTTCAAAGTTCCATGAACTCTGCGATAGCCTCATCGTTCTAGAATTGATCCAAAATAGGTGAATTTTGTTGTTGATCCCAATCTATGAGTTGTGAATAATAGAGTGGGAGACTATCATCTTGGTCTGCAAAGATTATAGAAGTAGGTGAAAGGGTCAATATGGCTCTGGTGTCTTTTTCCCACTGGGTATCTAGGTCATCATTACTAGAGTCAGGGGATTCATATCCTGTGATGAAGAAAGGAGAATCCTATTCGTATTTATTAGAGTTTTTTTCAAAGTGGTAATAGATGTTGGGAATGGTTTCCATGTACTGGAGAGGGAACCTATCATTTATAAAGTTGTCGTATAAGTCTTCAATAGGTAATTCATTGTCCATGACATGGTAAATATCTAGTGCCTTAATGCTAGCAGAAGTTTCTTGTTTCTTCCAAGCGGTTCGTTTGGTTTTTGGAATGACCACGTATTTTGGTTTATAATCTAGCTCCATATTATTTTGTCTCTATTCCAATATGATAGGTTGTGATCAGACTTGTTTGTGTATCCTGAGGCCACCTATTCCATTGTATCCCATTTTTTTTACTAATCAATACCCTCTAGTGTTAGGATCAATTAAAATGGGTTGTGGCTTTTGTGGTTCTTTTTGGTCCTCCTTGTAGATCATAGATAAAAGGTCCTCCTCAAATATTTCTTCATCTTTCATGTCTCCCCATCTAGTAAAGATAGTGGGTTTGACTATCATTTGTACTATCTTGATCTCTTGTATACCTCCATACACTCTAGGTGTTGGTGGAAGCATGTCGATGCAAAATGCTTGGTTAAAATGGTACTTCCCATTACCTTTGTCAAGTACTTGAATCTTGGCCTCTACTTTCGATTGCTCACTCCATGTGTTTTTTGTGGAGGTTGATGGAAGCATGGAAGGGTCGACATAAGAAAAGGAGTGGAAGGCTATATCATTTCTAGGCACATGTTGGATTTTGTTGTATTTCTCCTCAAACTTTGCACAAAAGTGGAAAGGTTCAGGATCGACATATAGTATTACTTCCTTTCCTTCATGGGGAAACTTTAGGCATTGATGGAAAGTGGAAGGGACTACTTGTAATGTGTGGATCCAAGGGAGTCCCAAAAGTAAGTTGTATGGTAACTCAAGATCCAATAATTTACAAGTAGTTTTTATTACTGCTGGTCCTATCTGCGCCAACAACTTGATTGTCCCTTCAGAATTTCTCTTTAAGTCATCATAAGCCCTTATGGTGATACTCTTTCCTTTGTTAATCATGTCATTAGAATACCACAACTGTTTTATTAATTTTAAGGTACAA
>CM021103.1:371378837-371423775 GCA_007115665.2 Sequoiadendron giganteum | reverse complement strand
CTTTCTTATGAATGGATTAGTCACCAATTCTTTGATGATCAAATTTGTGAACCTTGGTTGTACTTGAATTCACTGTTGGAATGGTCGATGTTTCTTGACTTAGAATTGAGTTTGGTAACTCTCCTCTTTTGAATTTATTCTCGAATCTTCTAGTGACTATTCTAAATGTTGGAAATTTTTGGTCCTATGTCATGTTAAGTGGTGTAACCTATCAAGTTCACCATGAACAATGATAAAAATTCAAGGGAGTAAATTGTGGAGAACACATTGATCTTGAACCAATATCATGATTGAAATTGTCTTGCAACCTTGTGAATGAGTAGTATGTGTGATGCCATGTATGATAAAATAAATAATATGCATTGGGAAGGCTTAAATTTCTCTAAGTGATTAGAATTATCGTATTCTCTCCATTCATGCACGATGTGTTGAATTAAGAAATAATTGTTTTCTTTATAAGTATATATGTTGATATACTTGAGTGGTTTTATCTTTTGGGATAGGTGTCAAATGTGGAACAACAGAGAAGGGTGATCCTCTTTTCAGGATCTTCCCATTTATTTCAAGTGCTTTGGCCAAAGCCCATACCATTGAAAAAGATGGTTAGCCTAGTGAACTTTATTGCTATAATTCTCCGCCACATCCTGTAAATAAGACATTGCTATATCATAGATGTATATATGCATGTGGATATTATAGGCATGCACCAGATTCCCCCTGCCCCAAATATTTCGAGGTAGCTAGGCACTTCATGCAAGGACGATAGATATTCAAGTAGGAAGAACTCTGTGGAAATATAATCACCATGATTGGGTGGAAAAGAACCCAAATCATGTTATCATCTTTTGACTAGCCTTGAGTGGATTGCTAGTTAGAGACAGTTGATAGTCAGTGACTAGCCAAGTATGGATAGATAGTCAGGGATTTCATAGATTATGTTTTACATATCATTGCTTGATTACTGCTTGTAGGATGCAATGTCACTAGTATGAGTGTTGTGCTTTGTAACATACTAATATATGAATGATGCACTTGCATAGGAGAAGATATAATAGGCCTGAAGTTATTTCTCATCTCGAGATTAACTCTTTGGATTGATTATTTGTTACTTTTGACTCATATACATTGACAATCTTGGATTGCAAATGAGTCTCTATATGATAATAAATCTGAAAGAACAATATACCTTTGACAATTGGAGAACGTGCAAAGATGATCTATAGATGCACAAGAGTATCGTTCATGAAAGAAGGTATGTGAAATAACTTTTATATATTTCCACTTATATATGATCAAGTTGTTATCTAGCCAAAGTTAATCATATTTTGGAATTATAATCTTTGCCTTACAATATTGACTTTCGTATGAGGTGCTAATAATTACACGAGCTAGAAATAGCACAAGTGTGTAAAAGGAAAGAAGGAACATTGAAGAAGAAACATGAGAAACCTATCCAATGAAATGAAATGCCAAGGTATGGTAAGTACAAGTAAATGTGTGCATGAATATGATTATGAAAATATGAAACTATGTAAAAATTGTTTCTATTGCTTAAGTATTGAGATGGTTACATCTTAATTGGATAAGAAGAAATGTTAAGACTAATTCTTGAATTTGATTTTTGATTTTGGGTACTAACATGGACTAAAGTGTAATGTTGTTTCCATGAGTACCACAAAAATATCAACATTATCGCCAAGGCGAGAATATTGTTGGAGAAGAGGTAAACTAGATTTGTAAAGTTTAAAACTAGTAGTGGAATACACAGACGCACTTAAAAATTGATGCATGAATGTTTTGTTATTAAGTGTGATTCTCTTATTCTGAATGAGCATGTTGGCCTTATCTTGAATGTGCATGGTTGTACAAAAAAATTGAATGTATTGGTTGATGAAAATGTTTACCATGTCTTGTATGAGTCTCGATGACCATGTTTTGGATATAATGATAAATGAAATTTAAAGTACTTGTTTTTGATAAGATAAGCAACATTTTCAGCATGTTGTACCCTTAACACAAAGAGATCCCAAAGGGCCAAAAGAAGCTAGTTCAAACTAAGAATGAACTAGGAAAAGAGGATAGACCTCACACAGAAACAACTAATAGGCAGTTGTCGAAATACAGACAAGGACTAGACAACCCCAATATCAGAGGGGACCAAATTGACTCCCTTAACCCGAGGTCATGAAGCAACAACAGATTGAGGGAGTCCCTTCTTCTTACGCAGTACAACCGATCAGGAAAGCTCAGAATCATCCACCGAGCAAGGAGAGAGAAGTGGATCCACAATAGCCACCATGGGCAAAGATCCATCACGCAAGGGAGACGACAACACAGGAGAGGGGACAGGATCAGTCAAAGGACCAGCAGAGGCATCCAACAAGGTTCGAGCAAACTCAGATAGAACAATGTCAGTAGATCAAGTCAACAAAGGCTCCATGAAAGGGATAGCCGGAAGAGGAGTCAGGCAAGACACAGGCTCACGAGAAGACTCAAGAGGGTCAACCTCTGTAGAAGAAACCTCCAAAGGGGGAGAACCCACCGTAAGATGATCCGAGAGAGAATCCTTCCACCAAGTAGCAGCACCCTTGCGGTGGGCAAGTGGGAAACTAGAGGCCAAATGACCCACAAAGAAGAATCTCCTACATCGAAAAGGGAGACCCTCATAGTCCAAGAGTTGCTTCCAAGGTTTGTCCTCTACCAACAAGACTACGTCACCATGAAGGGGTTTGGAGATGTCCAAATCAACTAAAATATGAGCTACCGTAGTATGCTAGAGCTCCTGAGTCACAGAGTCCACCATAAAAATGTGTCCAATGGTGTTGTGAATAGCTTCATAACATGAATCCTCCCAAAACTAGAGAGGGAGATCCAGCAGTCGAACCCAAATTGGACTAGTATTCAGCGGCTTTGTAAGGGGATTGAAAGAATGAAACCAAGGCATGATGGATAGTGAATGAATCCCCCACATCCACCCCCTATCCAACACATGATCTCGCTCCATGGAGGAGGCAAAGGTTGCTATAAAGAAACCCCTAGCGTTGGGATAGAGCTCAATCTCCCTAGAGACCACCGACTTCCAGGAGGTGAAAACCCAGTCATGGAGGTTGGGAAGGGAGAGCCACGAGCCATTAAACTTGTAGACCACTCCCTGCTTTAAATAATATTCCTCGTTCTCAGTAACCTCAGGTCCGTAGACCACCATAGGGGAATCATGAGCATAGGGCAGAGGTCGAGCACGAGCATGAGCAAGAGGTCAAGAACCCACTTTAGCAGCCTTAGAGAAGGACTTCACCTGACCTAAAGAAGGAACAACACTAGGAATAGATCCCACAACCCATGAAGCAACAAAGCCCCCAACACCCCCAGCTAGCCCACAACCATCTACAGAGAGCATCGTGACCACTGTCGCGACCTCCGAGACCTCCGTAGAAGGCCGAAGAAAAGAAACCCGGATCGGGGACACAAGCAACAAAGCCCCGTCAGGAGGCACACCAGAACAGTCTGTGCAGGGTAGAGCCATCCCCTGCAGAGAGAATTCGATAGGAGGGCCCTCGCAAGCCACCCAATCTCCCCCTATAGCCTTCGAAGCCTAAAACGTGCCCAAAGCGTGCGCGCCATCGCCATTCAAACTTGGAACGAGTCGTTGGCTCCCGCCCATGCCCACACATGTTGTCGCCATTTTTTTGTTTTTAAATTTAAATTACTTGTTGACAAGGAGTGGTGCCTCAATTACTTCAGTGATTACTAAGTAAGATATCGGGACGATGTCTCTTCCAAGAGGGGAAGGATGTCATAACCCAATTTTTTATTTCATTTAAATTATAATATGACAAATTGAATTATTAAGGAAATTCAGTATGTTGAGTGAAAAAATGTGATATTTCGAAAAGGCTTATTTAATGGATAAGAAAATCCACTTCATTTAAACAATTGATGCTTGAAATAAAAGTTCATTTCTATTTAAAATTTGATAGATAAACATATCAACATCTATAAATAAACATATATATAGATACTAAAGAACAAACATAAGTGAATATGTATGAATGTCGAAATATATATATATATATATATATATATATATATATATATACATATTTATATTACTTATCAAATGAATTTGAAAATCGATATTATCATTATTCGACTGCTAGAATTTAAAACATCATGAGAAAATATCGAGAGGTTTGTAGTTTGCCAACCACATTAAGGCCACATTAAAATTGTAAGAATAGGGTGGCAAAGTAATTAATGCCCATTATCATTCGAAATGGCCTTGGTGGAGGCACAGGGAAAAATGAAGGAAAGTTGCTATGCTTGCTAGACATTATCGACACCAACACATAGAGAACGATGGGTTCGATGTAGCATTGTGGAAAAAGCTGAAGTAAAAATCCACTTTTCCAGAGGTATTTGATGTTTCTTTCATTTAAATGTTTGCACTTCTTTCTTTTACTGTTTTTGAGTATTATCAATGCTCAGACCAATTGACATATTGGCGGTTCTATTGCAATAAATCAAAACTTTTTCATCGAATTTTATTTATGCAAACTTTACTTGAAATTTGATATATGTATACTATTAGAGCATGCCCATGTCATCCTTACTATGCTCGGATTTGCACGTGCATGTCTCTTTGAAGGCTTGGAAAAGCTGATAGCATTTGTCTCTATAAGTATCCTTGTGCATAGGTTGCACGTATTACTTTTTTTATCCCATCACAGGGCTATCAATGATCCAATAAGCCTATGATCGGAGTGATACAATGTATAAATCGATACCACCCTTTTTAAGGGTTGGTCGAATTCTTTCGCTGAAAGATTGTGATACATTTTATATTGCATGATCATATCCTTCAATGTTCGCCCATGTGATTTGAAGCCATCACCCTTCGATCCTAGATTGATAGGTTTTTCTTTTTTTTATGCCTCATCACCATGGGCAACGGTGGGCTATGTCGCCCAATATTGTATTATGAATTACTATTATTTCCTTGCAGCTATAAATATTTCATTATGTCGCAGTGATAATATGGTTTTCATGTCGCCTAGTCCATAGAGGACAAAGGTCGAATGATGAAATTGTTCCCTTGATTTTCTTGCATGTGTAGTAGTGTATACCATCGTTCATCATTCACGATGCCTAAAACATCCTTGGGATGATTACCTTCAAGCCGAGGGTAGGCGTTTATGGCTACAGCCTCGACCACCATGTATAGAGCAACATTCAACGATTGTGGTTAATTCTTAGAAGGATATAAGTATATTTGTTAACATTGAATGAGGGTTTTCAACCCAAACCTAGAAGAGATTTATCCCTTGACTCTGATCGATTTATCATTATTGATAAACGGTTAGCATGCCATTCAAGATCTTTTAAATACCTTTCAAAATTCAATAACAACTTCATTTGGTTATCTTTTTACATGAAATTTTATATACAACTGTATAGAATGATAAAGCTTGGATTAATGAAGCAATGGAAACTTTGAGCTGTAACTATAAAATATTATAAACTATATTGTTTGATAAAAACTGTAACTGTATAGCTGTAAACAACGTTGTATTATTGTAAACAGTGATAGTTTTATTGTAAAAGACATCGTTTTGTTATAAACTGTAACTTTTTAGCTATAAACAACATTGTAGTAGTGTAAATAGTGATTGTTCTACTGTAAACGACATCGTATTGTTATAAACTGTAACTATTTAATTGAAACAACATTGTTCTATTATAAATAGTCAATGTTTTATTTGGAAACAATATCATTTTGTAATTGTTTAGCTGAAACAACAATGTTCTGTTATAAACTATGAATGTTTTATATGTAAACAACATCATTCTGTAACTTTTTAGTTGTAAAAAGCATCGTTTGAATATCACAACTTGTTTTTGATACAAATGAAACAACAATATGTGAGAAACTATCAAAACAAACTTGTCTTAGATTCATTTACTCCTTGATTTTTTGACAAATGAAATGATAAATGGAACATTATTTAAATGATAGCAATCTAATTTAACAGCTTTTATTTCAGAATGTATGCACAAATCAATAACTTAAGTAGGTACATATATGTGTATGCACATGGACCTTCGTCTATGTACATACACATACTTGTGACATACCTTCTTTTGTTACTTATTGAATTCATTCTTAAATGGATAATGATTTATGTTGAATGTAATCATGAGTCATGTGTATGATATGACTGGATAATGTTTAGATCAATTCCATTTGAATCATTCTTCTGAATTTATTAAGTTATGGAAATAAGTAGACTAAATTACTTTTCTGTATAGATGGGTGTGAGGAATATTCTCTTGTTTGAATTGAACAAAAAAACCTAAGTAGACTAGGGCGCCTCAGGGTAGAAGTTGCTAAAGGGTAGATAGTTTCTCTATCCAAAAAACCTACCTCTTAATGTTGCAATTCACTTTTGAATGAACTTGTGATTAACTTATCTAACTTTAGATTTCACACCAATCACCTTAGATGGAAGGGGACTGATGAGAGCTATTTATGTCTCATTTTATACCATATTTTAGCCCTTACATATGCCTTTGTATTCATTTCGATATTCCATTTCTATACCATTTTCCTATTCTATGTTGCATATGGTTTAATATATATAGGTAATATTTAATTTAGTTATTAGATAAGATATTTGAATAAATACATATGATTGTTTTTGGGTAACATGTTGATTATGAGTTGCAGAAAACCTTCCTGTTACTTTCTTACTAGGAACTGTTTTATACTACTTTTTGGCCAGCAATTTATCTCTGCCATCTTTTCAAATGATGGCATCAACTTCCAAAGTGGTGTTGGTTACTTGATGACTGTGGGCCAGATCTAAATCAATACACAAACCTGCAAATGGATATTGCTATTTGTTTTGGAGAAAACCGACAATCTTAATGTTGCATATTTTTTCTCGTTGTTATAACAAAAGAGTGTGTGACTATGTGATTCTCTTCTGATTGCCACCTCAACACTATAATGTTGAACAGATTTGTGATAGAGGTTTTTTTGTGTGAAGGAAACCAAAAATATTGTCATTATCCATTCTCATTTGCAATTGTAACCAAAACTATTTTATTGTGTAGCCAAAAATAATAAGGTTTCACATGAACCAATAATGTCCAGTTTGTTGGCCGTAGGCAAACCAAACTATTCTATTTTATACATTTAGATATTGGTTGTTAGAAACTCAACCTTTGTATATATTGTTTGTATAGGTAGATTTCTTCATAGAGATTTTAGCGTGAGTAGATTTTTGTACAGGGTTTTGTATTGACCGTATTATTTTTAGATAAATAAAATCAGTATTGCATGATTAGTCTTGTGTAGAGAAGCTTCATCTATTTCACCACCCAACAGACTAAGGAGGGGGCCCACTTCTCCAGACGTCTGGTGATTTTAGCTTTCGTAGTTACAATAATGTGTGTTTAATTTTGTTATTGATTTGATGTTGTTTATGTGTTATTTGCAAGTGTGGTTTGCAGTTCATTTAAATTTTGTAATTATTATAAGTTGATATTGTTCCTATGGCCAAGAAGTGATAGTTCCTATTGCTAGAATCAAGTTTTCTTTTGATTTGTGATAGATTTATTTTCATAGCTACATTTCATCCCCACTCAGCTCACTATCTTCATGCCTTCGGTAGATATCCACAATACCTTTCACAAGTCTACGATCTTCAGATTGACATTTTAGGAACAAACAGGGGAAGTTAATGTAAAATTTTTATAGCAATTTGATCCCAAGTCCCGATCTACAGATTTTTCCATCAGGGACCTAGCTTCCTTGTTGATGTAAGCCCACTTTTGAGAGTTAAACTCCAAAATGGTGGATAGCAATTGAGTAGATATCACATTCAAATGTATTAAGATGAATTGCTATGTGTTCCAAAGGTGTCTACCTAGCAATATATTATCATCCACTCAATCCAAATAAGGTAGATTTGGACCAAATAGAAATGGTCATTAGGGTAATGAACCTCAAACTCTTATGGTAATTGTTAATCTTCTCTCTAGACTATAGTAGAAAATGAGATGAATATTAAAGGTTGTATCGATAAAATGCTTATGAACCTTTATATATTTTGTAAATGAAATTTTTATGGTTGCATGCTTTGATGTCTTTGAAGATTCGTTCTAGAAATGGAATAATTGTTGGACAAAATTTTGACTATGATTCTCCATGTAAGAAAGGTAATGCTTGCTCATAAATTTCATCGAACATGTTTCCTCCAGATAATTGGATAGGAGTTAATGTAGTATGGAATTACTTTACTTAAGAATGTATACTCATATATATACCCATATATATGTATATACATACATACATGATCTATACCTTCTTTATTTAATATTGCATATTTTGTTCACTTCCATGCTTGTTCTTGCATGTTCTTACATTTGATCCACTTCATTACTTGATATGTACTTATGAAAAGATTTTTGGATGATTTTGCAAGAAAGTAGTCATGTTATCTTGAAAACAATTTATTACTTGCAAAGATTACTTGTTGTTTTAAAGAAATGATGGACTTAGCAACATTGACGGTAATCTAACATGAATTCTTCATGACTATTTTTGTATGAGAACAAACGTCAAGCATGATGTCATTTTTGGTGTGAGTTATGTGATGATCATGTTATGATTGATGATGATATGACTTTCTACACATATTCCATTACTCCTATTCAGTACTGCATTGCTAGTTTTCCTCATGTTGGGTTCAGGTATTCCTCGATGGACTGAAGAATTTTGAGGAGGTGTTTCACTTCATGGTAGGGAAGAAATGCGCTCCCACAATGTTCTCGCCCTCAAGATAGTTGAAGAATTTCAAGGCTAAAGGGATCCTATCAGGAAGGCACAAGTGTTCAGTATATTGGATATTTTTTATATTGACCAAGAGGTTTATTGTAAGGGAAATATTCCCATATGACTTTGCTTTACAAATGGCACATGCATACTTTAAATTAATATTTCAATATAATTCTCTATCTTTTTCTTGAGCCTTGGACACGTGTCATGTAACGCCCTGCCGTGTGAGCCCCAAAAGACAACAAAATACCACACTAATTTTATTTTTTTGAAAGGGAAATATTGCATAAGATGAATATGTGCATACATTACATGAAGAGAAACTATGCATTTACAAAGTCATCTAAGTCCTCTGGGGTACACGAAACAGTCATTACGAAACCTAAACTTTTACCAAGACGAAAGCGAATAAAAACCAAGATTACATAATGATGACATACAACCATCCAAGGTCAAAAGAGAGGAAAATGATACATAATTTTATTACAATTCAATTTAAAGTTCCATGATACAACTGTGGAATATATTTCCACAGATACAACACATCAAGAATGCAACTGTACATTACATAATGCTTCCCTTATAACAATGGGAAGAGTACATTGAGTACAAGAATAATACATCAATGATGAATCAGTTACAAAATGTGGAGCAGTCTTCAACCAAGTGAAGCTTTGAAACTCTGCATCTTCTTTTGCATCACGAACACAACCTGGGAACCCAATGGGGAGCATAGCACGTTCCACCCGACCACGTGGACCCGAAGTTCCACCCCCCTCGTGCTAGGAGATGACAAGAAAGACCCGCGACCAAGATAGACAAGCAGAACGATCGCAAGACCGAACAACAAGGTCAACCAAAACATAACATACATCAATCTCAACGACCACATACAAGGTGACTGCTTCCAGAGGTATACAAAGGGAAAATAAAGGCATACTATAACACCAATATTCATATACTCCCAACTGAAGGGTACGCAAATACTTGGGTTCCCAAAGAAACTCACATCATGGAACTCCAAAATGACTATGTAAAATCTACAAAGGAGACAAGTGTAGAATAAAAGCAATAATCATGACAACGATAACAATCAACCGAGCACATCTCAACTTGAAAACCAATCCAATGATTCAGCTTGAACAACCAACCAAAATCTTCACACTTTCGCTAATTAACTACTTATACAATGAGAGCACTTATTCAAGCATTACAATCAATGAAACATGATCATGAGTACATTCATGACTCATAAGATATTAAAAGAAAAATACATAACTAACATGTTCAACAAGCTCATTAACCATAATATGAAGGCATTTGCAAACTTATGGAACTTAACATTAGATCAATTAAAATAGAGTCTCAAATGGATAACATTTAGGTAAGCATGGTTCCATTAAGCGGTATAAATTCTTAACAAGAACTAGGTTTTCTCAATAGCTTCCAAGATAGTATAATGGTTTGACTAAGGGTCATACTCTAACATTATTCCATGTCTACCATCTAGTAATTAATCAATGCCACCTTTGTATATATATATATATATATTAACAATACAAACAAAAGATCACTTAGATAACAACTTAAGAATTAGTGATTAAGTAACCAATAAACTTTTCCAAACTTAAATATATCCATATTCATTTTATTAACTTCCAAATATTGAAAAAAATCACCTAAATCTCTTTTCCTTGATAATGAAATTTTCTAAAACATTTCTTCTAACCTTCAACCCTAATATTAAAACTACCACTCAACATCATCCTTTATTAACCAAATTCCAAATGTTAAATTTACCAAGAAATTTTACTAGCCATCTACTAATCTTATAAAAATTAATTAACTTACGCTTGCTAATTAGTTAACATAAAAAAGGGAGTCTAAATCCCTTAACTTTATTCTGACTCAATTACCTAAACTACCTATCTATCAATACTCTTAGATAGTACACAATGTGAAAATTTAGTGACCAATTAATCATCTTTATTTTAATTTCCTTTAAGACCTTATTTACTATCACTCATTTCAAATGCAATCACAATAATAAATAATTATCTAACCTAACACATAAACATTAATATGTAATGTATTCCTATTTTTGTATATTTATATATCTTTATGAATTTTCTAAAACTATAACAGAGCTAAGGTTTATAGAGATGAATCTTTTTAAGTTAACTCCAGTAATGAGAAGAGACTCAACACATGATCAATGGTAACCAAATTTCTTATTTACATTACCAATCAAATATGACAGCAAAATACTTTCCTTTATATAACTAAACTTTTCTATAGTTATCTAAATGCTCAACTTATTTACAAACCTTATCACTAGAATAGTTGTCATATTTAAAAGAATTCATAATCGATATGTCCTTGACAACACTCTTAGTAATAGAATGGAAAATCATTACATCTAAATGAATATACTCTCATAAAACTTCCTTAAAATCAGCAAAAGAAAGCATGTTGATTCATTCCTAAATCAGAAATACAACACCTAACTCTTGCAGCCATAGAGAGGTGATTTAAATCGTTAAAACAACAATAAAGTGTTGTTAGAGTACCGTCAAAATAGAAACTAGCTACCACTGATAACTATTAATAAAATCCTAAAAAAAAAAATACCAACTGCTGGAAAAAGCATTTCAGATCAGCAACAACATATCTGGGTCAAAATGTTGCTACATATAAAGTGTATCATGAATTCCAACAACATTTGTTTTACCTCATTTTATTTCACAAATTATGGCTACCTGTAACTGACATGCATGACTACTTCTATCCAATCAAACTTCTAACCATATGACGATTTTAACAGGCAACAAAAAGAAATTAACAATATGCATGAAATAGCAAGAAATTCAAACACCATCAAGCAAGGTAAAACTTAAGCATGGGCCACTTCATTTAGAGAGAAATTCATGACAACCAATCTAAGACTGTACTATTTCTAAATAGATTTTTTATTTTTTTTATGAATGCATGTTAGCTTTCATTTTAACACCACTAATCCCACAACAAAATTAATAGGCTATAAAAAAGGAAAATTATTTTGTGGTCATTTTATTATTACTTTGCAAAGAAGATAATGTTTCATAGACCAAGCTATGCACCGTAAGAATATTCAACTATAAAATGTATGGATGGAGAGCAAGTATATCATCTATTAATATGTTATTTATTGTAAGATTCACGTGCACACAGAAAACAACAAAAAAAACAAGTGTTAAATTTACTTCTTCTTTTTTTCCCATGCAAATCAGCAAGTTTGTGGCATTTCAAACAATTGTGATACTTCCTTCTTCCTAAAGAGCATACAGCATAAATATCTGGATGATGCTAATTATCCAAATTTTCTGAATTTTAGTGATTTTGAATTCCTTAGCATCATTCAAGGGCTTTGATCCTTTTGAGATACCAATTCTGAACTCTACATTAAATAAATTAGTAACCAAGTGTTGATGCTATCACAATATCATTGTGACTTGTTCTTTTTCTCAAAACTCATAGAACCTTTGCTAAATTCTCGATATGAGCTGAGGCACAATATATAATATTGCAGATCCTTGTACATGTAGATGATCAATAGAGACTAAGAGCTATTTCTAGCACCCATAAAACACAAAAACAACTTAATGTCACAGAGTATCTATCAGCACACAATTTAACAAAAAAAATTACAAAATAAGAATTATTTTACTATCTACAGATGTAATGTAAAATGTCTTCATCTATAAATTAACCTTTACATTCCATGGAGCGAGGTCTCTCAATAAACATCAGGGAAAAACATAGACTTGATCACAACACATGTCAATCGTACATAACCACCTGTCCATAGCCATACATGACTAACCATGATAAAAAATGAAAGCTTACATACCTTTCAAAACAATCAATTGTTCCCTTTATTAGTTCTTGTTGTTACAAGTCCTAAAGTCAAATTAGTCTTAGGTTGCTTTAGTATTTATTATATCAACTAATTTTACATTAGAGCTGTGAGCTCATAAATCATTGCAACACTTCACTGTCGATTTCATTTTGTATTACACATTTGTGACATTTGGTTTATAACTTGTATAATTAAGTAATTCAATTATAGTGTAGGTAGGATTATTGATTGAATTTTAGCTTGTCTTGAGGACAGCTTTTCCATAGTTGTATTCTTTAATAGGCTAGATGTATTTTAGGTCTTTTACTCAATATTTCATTACCTTTTCACATTGTGATATTGAGGTAGTCTATAGTTGTATTCTTTAATAGGTTAGATGCATTTTAGACCTTTACTCAATATTTCATCACCTTTTCACATTGTGATATTGAGATAGTTTTCTCGTATAGACCTCCTCCCTTACAAAATTATTATAAGTGCAAAATGTAAGTACAAGAATTAGTTAAAAAAAATGATTCTTGTAAGACTGTGGAGCCACTCCCAGAGCCCCCAAAATTGCAAGCAACCTGACACATACCTAAACCAGAAAAATCATGGAACTTACAAGCTTTGAATCAATATAAAAAATTGCATTTCATACAGGAATGGTTGTGAAATGTCAATAACAGCAACAGATTATTCAATGTTCCGTTTTACACCTCTATCATTATCTTTACCATTTTCGTTTAATAAGTTATTACAAATCACAGTCTAGACGAATGATAAGTAAATTGAAAAATATGCCAGACAACAGGGTCTGAAACATTTGTAACTGACACTTGTCATGAAGAAGGTATAAACTAGAAAAATTGTCATTAAATGTTTTTAAAGATGATCAAGTAATTCACATGGGTGACAAGTAACTTTTAACAAATATTTACGAGCACACAAAACCCTAAATAAAATCCACAAATCACTGTGGGTAGATTCTAGAAAACAGACAATAAAGATCTTTGACAGTGGCTGGTAACTTACCTCAGGATTTTTCCCAAATTATGTTGCACTGATTTAGATCCCTCAGCATGTGCCATCATCCTCTCTGCCTGCACCTAAATGGGAGCTTGAGACCAGGTATGGACATCCATCGAAACATACAGGCTAAAATATTTTTTGTCAGATGTTGTAGATTGCACATGCTTTGGTGGACATGTACACAAAATGAGTAAGCATAGAGAAGGCCCATGAATTTTGACAGAATTCCCAAAGGAGATGATCTCTCATCACAACAACAGAATTTAACGCCATATGTAGTGGTGGATTTAGCGTCGGGACATCATAGCGCCTTTGTTGGCGCCTAAAATTGTGTCGGGTAGCAACGTCGGAAATTGTGCCGAAATGGTGCCCAATTTGGCTTTCGGTTTTACTTCCATGTCTACTCCCATTTTTACTTCTAGTTTTGCTTTCAATTTAACGTCCAGTTTTGCTTCCAAGTTTGCTTCCAATTTTGCTTTTAGTTTTGCTTCCAATTTTGCTTCCGATTTTCCTTCCAGTTTTGCTTCCAAGTTTGCTTCCAGTTTTGCTTCCGATTTTGTTTTTAGTTTTGCTCCTAGTTTTGCTTCCAAGTTTGCTTCCAGTTTTGTTTCCGATTTTTCTTCCATGTTTGCTTCTGATTTTTCTCCCAAGTTTGCTTCAAGGTTTGCTTCCGGTTTTGCTTCCAATTTTGCTCCCAATTTTGCTTCCGATTTTGCTCTCAATTTTTCTTTCAAGATTGTTTCTAGTTTGGCTTTCATTGTTGCTTCATTTTTTGCTTCTAAAAGCGTTTCTTGTTTTGCTTCCATTTATTAATTTAATATGTTTTATTTCAATTTGATTAGTTAAATATATCGTGCCTCTTAAATAACTCATATGATTATAGAGTAAGTAATTTAATTATTTAACTCATATGATTAAATAACAATATAATTATTGTAACATGATCATCATCCATAATTAAAACAAGTGAGGCAAATATCTATAATTCAATTGAATTTGACAACATCCATTATAAGCAGTAAATTAAAATCATCATACTTAATAAATATCCATCCAAAAATCATCGACCACTTTTAATATATATAAATTGGCAAGTCAATAAGATAAGATCATCATCATATATAACTAAAACAAGTGAAAGTCAAATATGCCAGTACATCAAAAACATGTCAAAATGATACATGTCCAACAGTCGACATAAGTGAAAATGATACATGTACAAATGATATAAATAAAATTGATAAATTATGTAACTCAAATTGATACAAGTCAAGATGATACATGTCCAAATGATATAGTGAAAATGATACATGTCAATATGATACAACTCAACAATATAGTATTGTAGGCCGTGAAAATGATACATATGATAGTAACCATGAAAAGAGTCATCATAACAATATATCAACAATGATCCATGATGTAGTCTATATGATCATGAATGTCACTGGTTACTATCACCAACTGTCTCATCATTATCATTGTCATTAGCCTAGGTGTCTTACGTATTTGCGTCATCATCATCCTCTGCCATGTGATATGTACCAGCAGAACCAATATTTTGTGGATCTATATCATGTTGAGGATCATCTTGATCTTCTGGAAGACCATGTTCTGCAAAAAAAAAAACATTTAAAATGAAAAGTTATTATTTATTTCATGCAATAATTTATTTTTCTGTTATATATCTAATATTACAACATATGAGACGAAACCATAATCATATTACATCATATCAAAGTGCACATACCATAATAAAATTTTAAAAAAGTTACAGCTAATACTGGTGAGTCAGGAGAAACTTCAGCTTTCAAAAACAAAGCCAATTAGGTTGGAGACTTGTGGATTAGGCCAGCATTTGGTGGAAGAGGAAGAAAGATGACTGGAACTCTAGAGGCCCACCATAATGGATTTCAATATTCAACCATGAGAGCAAAAGAGAGAGCTGATATCATGTATCAAAACATTAAGCATGCATTCTTCCAGCCAGCGGAGAAGGAGATGATTACTTTGCTTCATTTTCATTTGCATAACCATATCATGGTGTGGGAACCAAGAAGACCAAGGATGTCCAATTTTATGTGGAGGTAATGGATGTGGTCCAAACTTTAGGAGGGGAAAGAAGGTCAATGTATGATCCTGATGAAATTGAGGAAGAACAACAAGAGAGGGACAAGACTACAAAAAAGGATTCAAAGCACATCAACCATGTGGTACAAATGATTAAATCCCAGAGACAATTTGTAGCAATGAAAGAGTCTGAAAAGGTAGAGAGAGCTACACTGGTGACTTAGGAGAAACTTCAGCTTTCAAAAACAAAGCCAATTAGGCTGGCAGACGTGTGGATCAGGCCAACATTTGGTGGAAGAGGATGAAAGATGACTAGAACTCTAGAGGCCCACCATAATGGATTTTGATATTCAACCATGAGAGCAGAAGAGAGAGTGATATCACGTATCAAAACATTAAGCATGCATTCTTCCAGCCAACGGAGAAGGAGATGATTACTTTGCTTCATTTTCATTTGCATAACCATATCATGGTGTGGGAACCAAGAAGACCAAGGATGTCAAGTTTTATGTGGAGGTAATGGATGTGGTCCAAAATTTAGGAGGGGCAAGAAGGTCAATGTATGATCCTGATGAAATTGAGGAAGAACAGCAAGAGAGGGAAAGACTAAGAAACACAAAACATGTAAGAGAGCTACAAGAGAAGCCTCATCTAAAATATTAGATTACATAATCATGGATTGTAGAAACACAAAACATGTAAAAATAGAGATATAATCTCCCCACTAAAATAGAAGCATACATAGTAACCAGAGATTAAATTCCTTTAATAGTTCTCTCCAAAACATATGATAATAAAACAATTATCTTTGAATTAACAAGGATAAGGACAAGAACTTACGATTCGCCTCTAGATGTAGAAGGGCACTTCACTTGAGCACCCCCCATGTAGCTCTCCTCCCTTCCTCTCTTCATTTATATGACCACCAATCTCACCTCAAGCTTCTCTTGTAAAAACAAATATATCATATTCATTACAATTAGTCTAGGTTTCTTGTTTCTACAACCCCCTCCTGCTCCTCCCCTTACAATCACAAAAAGCATGAATCCTTCACAAACAAAACCCCAAATTCTCAATAGTCAAAATGGATATAAATTAAAAACACAAAATACTCAAACACCAAAATTAAGATCAGGCTCCTCTAAAACCCAAGAAGAAAAAGAAAAAAAGAATCACATAAAATTGAAGCTTCTAGAACAAAATTATTCGACCACATATTTGTGTCCAGAGGTCAAGAGATCGAGACTCGTAGAGCTTATTTCATTTCCACTACCTTGTCTCGTATTTTTTTCTTTCTTTAATAGATCCTCGCAAGCTTAATGGTAGATTAAAAATAAATTCTTTCATTGAAACCCCAACTATTACTAAAGCCTTCTTAAAAAGGAGCATCAATTTAAAACATATACATGCAAGGCCTTTTAGGGCTTAAATATACTAGCCTCTTCACTAAACACTTTCCACAAAAAAACATAGGGCATTGCAATATAATACAAAATAAAATAAAAATCAAAAGTAAAGTGTGAACCAAGATGAGCACCACAGACCTTGTTTTGAAGCACAGGAAAATATGTTGTTCAAAAAAAATTGAACCTCCGTCGATCCGTTGCAATGAAAATCAATCACAATTCCATCAAATCCATGAAATACTAAGGCATAAACATACCCTCATCCTCCTTCCGCTCCTCCTCCTTAAGGATTTGTCAAGCGAGTAAGAGAGATCTATGGGAGCAGCCTCATCTAAATTATTCTGGTGTTCAACCATGAGAGCAGAATAGAGAGCTAATATCACGTATCAAAACATTAAGCATGCATTCTTCCAGTCAGTGGAGAAGGAGATGATTACTTTGCTTCATTTTCATTTGCATAACCATATCATGGCGTGGGAACCAAGAAGACCAAGGAAGTCCAGTTCTATGTGGAGGTAATGGATGTGATCCAAACTTTAGGAGGGGCAAGAAGGTCAATGTATGATCCTGATGAAATTGAGGAAGAAAAATAAGAGAGGGACATGACTGCATAAACACAAAACCTATAAGAGAGCTATGGGAGAAGCCTCATCTAAAAGATTAGATTACATAATCATGGACTGCAAAAACACAAAACATGTAAAAAAGGAAAGATGCTAAAACCGTAGACTAATTATATCCCGCAAATAAGATCATGCTATCCATAATGCACGCACTCATTTTAAGGCATTGAAAAAAAAAAAAAGAGATAGAGTCTCCCCACTAAAATACACACATATATAGTAATCATGGATTTAATTCCTTTAACAGTTCTCTCAAAAAAATAGGATGATAAAATAATTATCTTTGAATCAACAAGGATAAGGAAAAGAACTTACGATTTGCCTCTAGATGTAGAAGGGTGTTTCACTTGAGCAACCCCCATGTAGCTCTCCTCCCTTCCCCTCTTCATTTATATGACCACCAGTCTTACCTCAAGTTGCTCTTGCAAAAACAAATATATATCATATTCATTACAATTAGTCTAGGTTTCTTGTTTCTACAACCCCCTCCTCCCCCTTCCCTTACAATCACAAAAAGAATGAATCCTTCATAGATAAAACCCCAATTTTTCAACAGTCAAAATGGATATAAATTAAAAACACAAAATACTCAAACACCAAAATTAAGATTAGGCTCCTCTAAAACCCAAGAAGAAACAGAAAAAAAGAATCACATAAAATCGAAGCTTCTGGAACAAAAGTATTTGACCACATATTTGTGTCCAAAGGTCAAGAGATTGAGACTCGTGGAGCTTATTTCATTTTCACTACCTTCTTTCTTTAATAGATCCTTCAAGCTTAATGGCAGATTAAAAATAAATGCTTTCATTGAAACCCCAACTATTACTAAAGCCTTCTTAAAAAGGAGCATCAATTTAAAACATATACATGCAAGGCCTTTCAGGGCTTAAATAGACTAGCCTCTACACTAAACACTTTCCACAAACAAAGAGAGGGCATTGCAATATAATACAAAATAAAATAAAAAACAAAAGTAAATTGTGAACCAAGATGAGCACCATAGACCTTGTTTTGAAGCACATAAATCCATTGTTCAAAAAAATTGAACCTCTTCCGATTTGCTACAACCAAAATCAATCACAATTCCATCAAATCCATGAAATAATAAGGCATAAACATATTCTCGTCCTCCTGCTTCTCCTCCTCCTTAAGTATTTGGCAGTGTTGTGGTGACTCCCACAAGTCTTCTACCAATGGTGTGCAATAGTGCGGTGACCACCATTGTCCCATGGCTCCTTCATCAGCTCGGTGCGGTAGAGTAGATTTTACCGCGGTCCCACAAATTGCTTCTTACTTCTTGGTAGTAGTGTGGTGAAAGCTTTTGTGCCAGCATTTTTATTCATAGAGGAGGCCATGGAGAGAGGGCGTGGATGATGTAGAAATACTAAATCATTGAGAGGAAAGTGGGTGGACATTGTAGCAGACAATAATTTTAATGACCAGGACTTCTAAATTTTCAAAATTATTTGCAATCCATGTTTAAAAAAGGATGATTCTTATGGCCTAAACTTTGAAATGCTTCAGTAATATTATGTTTGTACTTGGACAATTGAAAACCTATTTTATTCTCTTAGCAAGCCTTTTTATTTTCCATTATAATTCTAAACCAAACAACATTTGTGGGGATGGCCTTTTACACCAATCTTAATTTGTATGAAGTTCACGAACTTGTTGTCAAGCAGTAAATTCCTTTCATAGACAAGAAATGTAAAGGCTTCATTTAAGAAAAGATAAGTAGTCTCTTTATGAGGGTAATCCACATGCAAAAACTAAAAAGCACATTAAAAAACAATTGTACAGAAGAAAATCAGATTCAATCAGTTATGGCTTATTTCGCTTGCACACTTATCTGAAAGACATAGGGTATTCACCATACATTTCCCTTGACAAAGAAAAAATATGCTTTCATTTATTTTTACTATATATCTCAAAAGTGAAATTGTTGTTACATGATGATGCACTGAGAAAATAATATATACAAAAAAAAGCAAAGAAAATGTTTGAAATTTAACATGCAATCTACTGTGTTTTTTTTATCGGTGATAATATTTGATTTTATTAATAATAATGTAGAATTTACATCAACTTCAAAAATTAATTCCATCCAGCAGCTTCTAAAATATGTTTGTTTAACCACCACAGTTCCCAACAAACCAGAAAAAAACTATTGAATCCACCTGTAAACAACCCTATCTACTATTACCCATACCCCATATTGTTTACATTTTCAAATCAAGAATAGGGCTTAACCCTAGAAAACGTACAACAAAAACTAGGATATAAAATGTATTTTAACCAAAATTGAGCTTCAGTTTACGCGAAAGTGCCCGACGTGCTACCCAATTGCATTGGGCATATTTCCTTGATTGGCTTCATCTTCTTCCTTGGGTGCAAACCTTTCTTCTCTCGCAACTCCTCTCTGGTGACATCTTTGAGTCCCTCAATGACCATCTCGGCCTCCATTATTTCTACACAAAATTTTAGGGCTTTCCATCCTAGCTCCGCTCATCCTCTCCACATAGCTTTGGTGATTCCTTTCGGACACCTAATGAAGGGACAGTTTATCTCTGCTACTTCAGGGTCCATATGATCTTCCATGCCTTCGCTCACATCAAAGCCTTCTCCTAGTATATCCCATTCTAGGATACTTTCCTTATTCACTAAGAAATCCTTGTGTACCAATGCCTTCATTACTTTCCTCACTTCCCCCATCGAATCTCCTAAGTCCAACCCCCATGACATGATCAGTGAGTAAATATCCATATTAGTATGATATTTGTGCTTCAAATCTTTGAAGCCAATACCCAAGATTTTTTGCACAGATTGTGCCACCTTCACATCATTGGAGAGGAACAATGCTTTCAGCATCTTCATAGTTGCTTTGCCACCAAAAGGGTCCAATTTTCTTCTCGAATGTAGAGTGAAATTTGCCTCCATTTCTTCTATCGTACTCTAGCTTCCAAACTTCCTCACACCATAGACCTGTTACATTCCTTGCCACCGCAAACTAAGAAGAATTGGATGAAATGCCTTGTGTGTCTTTAAAACACATCCTATTATCAACCCTCACCATTAATGCCAAACGTATGTCCAGTACCGCCAACAATACCTTCATCAATGCTTTAAGTCATTCAGGAATTTAAAACACATTCCTCTACTTGCTAGCATTAACTCCTTCCTACAATAATTACAATGGACAAATTTCCTCCATAGGAATACCATAATTCTAAAGTAACAATTTGTATCAAGACAAATGTCATAAAGTATAATTAAAAAGAAAAATCCTTACAATTTCACCTCAAATTGGACCAAACAACAACAACAACAAATGTGCCCTGATAAATCTTACAGATTTAAACAACTTGAAAAGACCACTTTGGAGACAACAAAGCAATAAATAAGCATGAAAATTGACAAAGAAATTGAACATTGAAGATGGATTATGAGTTATAATGTATCTGCTCCATTATATTACTCAAAATATAAACATACATAACATGAGTTATGTTGATATGAATAAGTGGATGAGATAGTCTAGTATCTATTCTAATGGATTGAAATGATGATGATATGATGATCAAAATCGGACCTTGGTTTCCCTATTTGTACAGGAAGCAACAAGCTTCAGGTCCGTCCACAAAAGTTACATCTTTTCTTAACTAAAGCATAATTAAGCATAACATAGAAACTTAAAAAGATACGTTCATTCCAATTTTTTCCAAACATCAAATAATGCTTGTGTTTGTTGATAGCTAGAAGATTTTGATGAATCACATACTAATACCCAAGATCCAACTGGGTTATTAAGATTTCGACGGGATGATCCAAACCATACCAGGGCAAAAAGGGAAAGTTTGAAGAGAATGCCTGGAAGTGTTTCACATCGGCTCAAGGTACAATCCAACCTGGTTATGACACTGATAGCAATCCAAATTTTCTTGAACCATTCACACCCGAATGTTGCATCACAATCTATTCTTCCTACACATAAAAATGCCACATATTAACCCCTTCTAAATAAAATTCAAAATACCATGAAACAATGAGTCCCCTATATTAGTAAGTAGGTAGGAAGTCTATAGGGCATAGTTTGATTTTATACAAGGATTCTCATGAAAGGAATCTTCAAGTGACAGTGAGTGAGTTGTTTGAGATTGTAGCTGATGGTGCAATATCCAGTCTTAAAGGCAGTTAGCATGCAAGAAAATAAAATTGTACACAACAAACAATTCACAATGCTATCTTACATAATGCCTTAAGTTTGAAGACAAAAATCTCATTGTATCTTGATGAAATTAGTGACCTTAATGGTCAATCACTGGCAACCATGATTTTAAAACATTGTATTGTGCTTATGGAGGAAACATTTTAAGCAAGGCAGTGAGTGGTGGTTTGGAACAATGGCGGGTATGAAGGACTTGCTTTATATGCATATTATGCAGTCTAGCTTAAGACAACGCTCTTAGAAGAGATTGAAGGTGGATTAGGGAACTCAAGGGTTACCATGATAAATATTAAAGCAAATACTGAGATCTATTTAAAAGCAACTATCATGAAGATATTAAAGATGTCAAATGCAAAACCCTAGCACCTAGAGTAATGAACATAGTGTGAAAGAGGACAGTGTGCTAGGGTAGATTTAGGAGATCTCCACATTATCTAATAATAGGAAAATACATCATTTATTTATTTTTTTAAATTAAAATAAATTATTCTAAACCCTATATAGGACACATTGATACTTCAAAAGCATCTGATTTATTTTTAAAAATTAAAAGAATTCATTCTAAAACCTATATAGGATACATTGATACTTCAAAAGAATCTAAAGGAATTTGAGATTATGCAACCATATGTCAATTAAATACCTGGATTACAAACAGTAGCGCAAACATTGAAACCCTTGTTGATTAGAGTTGTAATTGATAAACAACAGTGAATCCTATGCCTCCTATCACGCACATCTCCTTACCATTTTCTGTCATTCTTTACTAAAACCCTTCTCCATTTTCGCGGGCTACACCTAAAAATAAGGTTTCAACAAAGGTTTTATTGTATGTTTATTAAAATGAAAACTCCATTCTGGCGAGCTATGCTTGAAAAAAATATTTTGACAAATTTTTTAGAGTATGTTTATTAGAGTTTTAGAGTATTTTTGCGGGCTATATTCTTGATTCCTTAAATGATTTATTCAAATGGATTGTGACTGATGTGATTTTCTACCATGATTACAGTACTACAGTCTCTTATTATACCCTTTGCATTATGGCGGTGTTTTTCCCTTCCCTTATGTTGTTTACCGCACTACCACCTTGCTCAAGGCTTCTTGCTACGGGGTTATGGTGTATACCACTCTACCGCATATGTTGCTCACCTTCCCTATGGTATAGCAGTGTATGCTTTTGATCATTACCTGAAGAGTGTTGATGAGACAATCTTCTTTGTCTTACTGATATCTCAATGTCTCATCGACATTAGGTCTTATATTCCTCTGATGTTGGTTGTCGGTGTCAATGAGACAAGTTAATATCTCTTACTGATATGCCACTGTCTCATCGATATTTTCCTTCGATGGTATTTCTTTATATATCGGTGTAACTATGCCATGTCGAGGAGACTCATGATTATCATTGTGGTATGGTAGTGTTTTTCCCTTCTCTTCAATTGTTTACCACACTACCACCTTGCTCAAGGCTTCTTGCTATGGGGTTGCAGTGTATACCGCTCTACCGCATATGTTGCTCACCCTCCCGGCAGTCTAGCGATGTATGCTTTTGATCATTACTTAAAGAGTGTGGATGAGACAATATTATTTGTCTTATCGATATCTCAATGTCTCATTGACATTACTTCATTATATCCAAGAATTGTGTTTCACCGAGCACTTGTAGATATACCTTGTCGATGTGACGTAAGTAATTCTCTCCTCGATATGCTCATATCTTGTTGACATTTCACTATTTTACATCGTCGATGAGACATATAAATAAGTCTCTTCAACATAGGGGTGTCTAAATCGGCACTAAAACCAAAGCTAAACTCGAAGCTAAACTCAGAGCCAAAGGCGATGGTAACGGCGACACCACACTCAAAGTCAATATCAGTGCTAAAGGTGTTGATAATTCTGGCATAAATTAGTGCCTAAATTAGTGCCGACTAGTCTTGATCGGTGCAAATAAACACCCAAAATAGCGCCATCCCGATAAATAGCACCGAAGTTTTCAAAAAATTGGCAAAATATACATTAAAATGTTGGGTGGAAGCAAAAAGCAGAGAAAAATATGGAGCAAATCATAGGGATTTCTTGTAGTGAATGCATATCATTGTATTTTGCACTTGTGACAACTAGTTATTAGCATATTGCATCTAGGTTTTTGCATACATTGAGAGATGTGATTGAGACACCTAGGGAAGTGTGTGTAGGAGAAATCCCACTCTTTGTGGTGTGATCTAGTTATCACCTTTTTATCTCTACTTATTGTGGCATGATAATTCCACTTTAGGTTTGTGATCAACCTTTCATGGAATTATCTATTATTTCTTTCTACCTACCCTTGCCATGAATGTGACACTTGTCTCATTTATGGCCCTTCCTTGTGTCCTAGCTTGCCTTTATAAGCAAGCCTTGTATATACTTGTAATGGTGCATCTTCATGCATATTGAGAATACTATCATCATATTCTCTCTCTCTTTTGTGCTATCTTTGGTCTCTTGATCCTATTGTTGCTTTTATAAGTTCTTACTACCTTCTTTGATTCATTCTTGTTTTATGCCTATGTGATGATGATATATGATGATGTGTGTTTATTTATGGTGTTGATATGAATGAATGCCCCATAGATGATGTTTTTAATTGGTTTATGATCATGATGTGTATTGATGATATTATGGATGTAGAATAGTAATAATGGTATTGCTATGTAGGGTTTACCCAAAAGAAATGTTGATGATTCGATAGAAAAATGATGTTAATTAGAGGAAATATTGATGATGGATAGAAATGTGATGCTAATTAGTAGTTGATTATTTTCTTTTGCTTTGCTTTAGAGACTTCACAGTTTTGAACAATCCATTTTGATATAGCAAATAAATACAATGCACCAGGGCATTAATGACCAAGGTGACTTTGTATCTATTGCGTGGAATTTGACTCTACAAAAAAGGGGTATTCTTGCTCATACTAGACATATGAAAACCCTATTAGAGTGTATGGGTGAGAAGATTTGAAAAAATATCGAACCAATAACACAAGAGGTATTAAGAACCTAACATGTCACCATTACACAAAATGTTCCAAAGATGACTTTCACACACAGAACAAAGAAAGTATTCGCCATGGTAGTATAACAAGACTATCCACAAACAACAAATCGAAATGATGCTCAATTGTCCCCATTGCTTCTTCTCTAAATACTTATGGACATCCTCAAGAGATCTTGGGAATGAGTCAATAATTTAAATCACAAAAATAAGATAAAAATAGATAAAACAATGTTGTTATATCACTTGCCATATCTGTTTGGGGTGGTTCTATTATCCAATGTCGATCATGTCTATTGTAGGAATGGATCCATTAAGACATATCTTAGGATGTTGTTGGGTCTTGTCAAAAAGATATGTATCTGATAATTGGCTTTGTTTTAGTTCTTTTTGGGATCAAATTCTTTTGTGATTGTCTACTTGATGGTTCCAACTGTTGATGTTTTCTTTGCTTGTTTTATTTGTTTTTTCAAAGGGTGAGTGTGACGATCTATTTATTATGGATGATGTCTTATTGCGAATTGTGATGAACGAGATGGGTCTTTTTTTGTTTTTTCTAATTTTTATGATGTTTTTGTTGTTTTATGAGGACTAACCTAGGCCTTGAAGGCTCATCAAAGATAAGCCTTGCCTACGTTGTACATGCAGAGGGTCGTAGTTCACTTGGTTTGAGTGTTTTTTACCTTTTCTATTTTTGTGAATGTTTTAGGATTTTGTTTTTTCTGACAAAGTTGAAATACAGCATGTTGGAAACCTAAGGGGACTAACCTAGGGTCTCAAGGGTTAATAAACCTTGCCTACATTGTACATGTAGAGGCCATGTAGTTCGACCGTTTGACTCAAAGCATAAACTATTTTTGGGTAAACAACATTGATTACTTGGAGTGATATTCCACTTCTGTGTCTAGAGGATATGTTGTAGGAAATCTACTTGAACTAGTCTTGAGGTTTAAGAAAATGTTGATATCTTAGACTGTTGGAATGAAGGAATAATCTCGCGATGTTGTTTTGTTTTTGATGTTTTATCAAATTTTTTTTATTTTTGTTGTTTTCTAGATATTTTTATTTTTTGTTGTTTTGACCATGTTGGGATGTTCAAATATTGAATTTACGACTAGCTTTTAAAATTGCCCTCAGTTGTAGATAAGACAGCTTTCCTTAATCACTGACAAGCCATGGTTGGATACACTATTTTATTGTGAAATGAATGGTTGGATGTTGTGTATAGTACTGATAGATAATGATGCAAGTATATTCAAACATAGTGCTTGTTTTTCAAGTTTTCACTATGGTACATGTTCTATGAGTGCCAAAAAGTGGTTTTCACTGAACGAACATTTTATTTCTCTTTACTGTTTTTCTTGCTTTTTCTTTATATTTTTATCTTCTTTTTTTCTAATTTTTTTGATTTTTTTGCCCTTTTTCCTAGGGTATTCTGACACGCTTCATGTGTAGAACTTTTTGAGGTGGTTTTTATTCAGTGGTTTAGCCAAAATTTCTCCTTCAGGAGTAGCTAACTGATATGCCTCTGAGCCATAGCTTGTCACGATGACAAATAGGGCTAACCAGTTGGGTTCAAATTTTCCTTTGCCATCTTGATTTATTTGTACCCTCTGATTATCTTTCAGGACTAAGTCCCTACTTTGAAAGTTTCTATATTTGATTCTCTTGTCATAGATTCATTTGAACCAATTCTAATAAACCTACAGATGGTTTAACACGTTCAAACGCCTTTCATCTAGGAGCTCTAATTCATTAAGTCTGGATACCTTGTACTCTTCATTGCTTACCATACCTTTTAATGAGACTCACAATGAGGGGATTTCGACCTTGATAGGTAATGTAACTTTTGATTTGTAGACCAAGGAAAAAGGTGTGGCACTAGTAGGTGTGTGAATGCTAGTTTGATAAGCCCATAAGACTAGGTTTAGCTACAAATTCCAATCATGGTCGGCTTCATTGATAGTCTATTTCAATATTTTTAGGATTTTTTTTATTGGATGCCTCTACCTGATCGTTTCCTTGAGGATAGTAGGGAATAGAAAATCTATGTTGGATAGAGAATTTGGAATAGAGTTCTTGGACATCCTGATTCTTGAATGGGGTGCCATTATCTGTTACAATTGTCTGTGGGATTCCATACCTACAAATAAGATAGTTCAAAATGAATTTTGATATTTTTTTGTCAGTGATATAGGTCAATGGAATTTCCTCTATCCATTTAGTGAAGTATTATGTTACGGTGACAATGAATTTATGACTATTGGATGAAGTGAGTGATATTTACCTACCAATTCTAATCCCCATTGCGAAAAAGGCCATGGCATTGTGATAGGTATCAAATCTTGTGTGGTGCATGAACTAGATCATCATTTTGTTGATATTGTCGACACCTTCTAGAATGTTGAATGAAATATTGCTCCATGGAAGGCCAATAGTACCCTGCTCTAAGTATCTTTTGGACTAAGTTAGGTCCACTAGAGTGTGACCCACAAATACCTTCATGGACCTCTTGTAAGGCCATTTGTATTTCTAATACATTAAGGCACCAAAGTAACATACCATCTAGGCTACGATGGTATATGGTTTCTCCTAAGATCATAAAACAAGAGGTTCTACAGGTGAAGGTTTTCTTCTGAGTAGTCATTAAGTCAAGTGGTATGATACCATTCTAGATATAGTCAAAATCATCTTGGTACCATGGGGAGTTAGGACCAACAACAACACATACCATTTCTGATTCTAGGATGTCAAATTTTGGCACCAGTAGTTGTTCCATGAGCGATTCATATTTAGGCACATTCTGAGGAATATCAAGTAGTGAGCCTATTGTTTCTATTGCATGAGCAACTCTCTTATTAATCTGAGGAACCTGTTCAAAGGTTATTTTGATGAAGAAATCCTTGAAGCTATCCACCATCTTTTTATATGGTATAAATTTGTCATATTTTGTTTGGTATTTGTCATTTACCTATCTGATTACTAGCTGAGAGTCTCCAAAGACATGTAGCTCTTTTATTCTCCATTTGATCGCCATTTTGAGCCCTGTGATAAGAACTTCATATGTTGAGATGTTGTACAGGGGAATGCAATATTTTAGGATTTGGGTATACTATCTCCCTATGGTGTGAGAAATAAAATACCTACTCCAAAACCATGTTGAGTATGGGACCCATCAAAATATAGAGTCCATTGCTCTTTTCGTTCTATCATCAAGACACTCTGATTTGTAAAATCCATTGTGAGAGGTTTATGATCATCTATGGGTACTTTGGCTAGTTGTTCTTCCATGAATTTTCCCTTTATAGCTCTCTTGTCTATGTATTCTATATTAAATTCATTTAGGATCATCACCCATTTGGCTATTCACCCTATTAAGGCTACTTTTGCTAGTAAATATTTGAGTGGGTCCACCTTCAAAATCAGTTTCACTTTTCTGTTTAAGATATAATGTCTTAGTTTTTGTGTTGAAAACACAATTGAGAGACATGCTCTTTCAATGGGTGAATATTTCAATTCATAGCCCACCAGTGTTCTACTGATATAGTAGACTTCCCTTTCTTTATTGTTATCATCTAGCTGTGCCAGGAGAGCTACCAATGTTGCTTGTGTGGTAGACACATAAAGTATCATCTCCTTTTTTGGAATTGGTGGTATGAGTACAAGAGGAGTAAGTAGATACTCCTTGTTTTGATGGAATGCTTGGTCACATCTCCCATCCCATTTGAAGGTGATGAACTTATGTAGGAGATGAGTGAAAGGGTGGCATTTGTCTACCAGTTGTGTAATAAATCTCTTGATTGATTGTAGCTTCCCTTGTAGGCTCCTCCATTGTTTGAGTGTCTTTGGCAGAGGCATCTCCATTATAGCTTTTACCTTGGTAGGATCCACCTATATCCCTAATCTTGACACTATGTACCCTAATATCTTTCCAGATGTTGCTTCAAACACACATTTCTTAGGGTTAAGTCTCAGATTGTACTGTTCCAATCGATCAAATACCCTTGCTAGGTTTGTCAAGTGATCTACCCTTTTGATTGACTTTTCTAGGATGTCATCCATATAGTCCTCCATGATTATGTGTAGCATGTCATGGAATATGGTTGTCATTACTCTTTGATAGGTTGTTCCACATTCTTCAAACCAAAAGGCATTACATTCCAATAGAAAGTTCCCCAGGCACAAGTGAATGTTGTTTTGTGTTGGTCATCTGGAGAGATCTTTATCCAGTTATATCCAGAGAAACCATCCATTAAGGATAGCATCTCATGCCTTGTTGTTAGATCTACAATCATGTCAATGCTTGATAATGGAAAGTCATCTTTTGGATAGGTCTTGTTCAAGTCTATGAAGTATGTACATATCCTGATAACCCTAATAGGTTTGGACACTGGTACTAGATTTGATATCCATTGTGGATAGTCAATGGGTCTAATGAAACCCACAACTAGTAGCTTCTTTATTTCTACCTTTACAAGTAATGCTATCTAGGAATGCATTTTTACGATTTTGTGCTTGATAGGCTTTGCTTCAGGTATGACAACTAGATGATGTAGCACTAATGTTGGATCTAGTCTAGGCATGTTAGCATAGGTCCAAGCAAAGTTTACCTTTATCTCATTAATGAATGCTGTGAAATTTTCTTTCTCCTCAAGATCAAGTTATGTTGCATGGTATGTTATCTTTGGGTCCTTTGTTGTACCAACATTTATGGATTCTATTTATTCTACAAGGAGTGTTGATCTTTCTTGATATTCTGATATGGGGAGATTGAATTCTCCATCCTTGGGTGTCTCTGGGAGGTTTTCACCTTCAAATGCATCCTTTATTTTTCTCTTTTTTGGATCCGATAGAGCTAGAATGTGGCTTTCTCTAGGGGATCGTATCTTTATGTTTTTTTCTTTCATTTTTGTGACTGGAAGATTTAATCTCTCCACTGAAGTATGCCTCTTCTTCTAGTTCCATGATGAACCCTACTTTTTGATCTCCTACTATTATGTTCGTTCAAAGTTCCATGAACTCTGCGATAGCCTCATCGTTCTAGAATTGATCCAAAATAGGTGAATTTTGTTGTTGATCCCAATCTATGAGTTGTGAATAATAGAGTGGGAGACTATCATCTTGGTCTGCAAAGATTATAGAAGTAGGTGAAAGGGTCAATATGGCTCTGGTGTCTTTTTCCCACTGGGTATCTAGGTCATCATTACTAGAGTCAGGGGATTCATATCCTGTGATGAAGAAAGGAGAATCCTATTCGTATTTATTAGAGTTTTTTTCAAAGTGGTAATAGATGTTGGGAATGGTTTCCATGTACTGGAGAGGGAACCTATCATTTATAAAGTTGTCGTATAAGTCTTCAATAGGTAATTCATTGTCCATGACATGGTAAATATCTAGTGCCTTAATGCTAGCAGAAGTTTCTTGTTTCTTCCAAGCGGTTCGTTTGGTTTTTGGAATGACCACGTATTTTGGTTTATAATCTAGCTCCATATTATTTTGTCTCTATTCCAATATGATAGGTTGTGATCAGACTTGTTTGTGTATCCTGAGGCCACCTATTCCATTGTATCCCATTTTTTTTACTAATCAATACCCTCTAGTGTTAGGATCAATTAAAATGGGTTGTGGCTTTTGTGGTTCTTTTTGGTCCTCCTTGTAGATCATAGATAAAAGGTCCTCCTCAAATATTTCTTCATCTTTCATGTCTCCCCATCTAGTAAAGATAGTGGGTTTGACTATCATTTGTACTATCTTGATCTCTTGTATACCTCCATACACTCTAGGTGTTGGTGGAAGCATGTCGATGCAAAATGCTTGGTTAAAATGGTACTTCCCATTACCTTTGTCAAGTACTTGAATCTTGGCCTCTACTTTCGATTGCTCACTCCATGTGTTTTTTGTGGAGGTTGATGGAAGCATGGAAGGGTCGACATAAGAAAAGGAGTGGAAGGCTATATCATTTCTAGGCACATGTTGGATTTTGTTGTATTTCTCCTCAAACTTTGCACAAAAGTGGAAAGGTTCAGGATCGACATATAGTATTACTTCCTTTCCTTCATGGGGAAACTTTAGGCATTGATGGAAAGTGGAAGGGACTACTTGTAATGTGTGGATCCAAGGGAGTCCCAAAAGTAAGTTGTATGGTAACTCAAGATCCAATAATTTACAAGTAGTTTTTATTACTGCTGGTCCTATCTGCGCCAACAACTTGATTGTCCCTTCAGAATTTCTCTTTAAGTCATCATAAGCCCTTATGGTGATACTCTTTCCTTTGTTAATCATGTCATTAGAATACCACAACTGTTTTATTAATTTTAAGGTACAAATGTTTAAACCTGCACCATTATCTATCAATACTCTTTTGACCATGGTCTTATGAACACCAACTTGTATGTATAGACCTTGATTATGGAATGTTCTTTATGGTAAATCTTTCTCTGAAAAGACTAAGTGATTACTTGCAGTAATTTTTCCAACTATGGCTTGGAACTAGTTGGGATCGAGGTCATTAGGGACTGACATTTCCAAATATTTTTCCAATATCTCCCTATGTGCGGGTGAAAATTTTAACATTTATAAGATTAAGATGAGGGTAGGTGTCTTCTTTAACTATTCCACAAGGTTGTAGTCACTTGGTGACTTGATTGTGGGTTTGGGAGGTGATCCTTGTATTGTAACTCTTCCACAATGGCTAGTTACATTGCTTTTGTTGTCTCTTCCTCATATTGTTACTATGTTTTCCCTATTGTCATTGACTTGTGAGAGGGTTCCTAAAATAGTGTCATCGTATGTGTAATTAGCATTATGGTACTCTTGTCCCTTTCCTTTATCTTTCCTCTTAGCGTGGTTTGGGATCGTATTTGAGTATATTTGGAGGTCTTTGTTTTCGGGCCGATGATCAACGTCAACTTTCTCTTTGTCTATTAAGTGTTGAATGATTTGTTTGAGGCGCATGCAATTGTTAGTCGTATGTCCTTTGATCATATGGAAATCACACAAGTCCTTTTCATTATACCATGGTGTCTTAAATCTAGGTTTGTCATAATTTGGGTGATCATTTGTTTTAATGAGGTTCTGTTGTACTAGTTTGCACATAACTTTTTCAAGTGACTCGCCTAATATAGTAAATTACCTCCTAGGTTGATCATATTGCCTCTATTGCCCTCCTTGATTTTTTTGATGGTTTACAGCCTGATTGTTCTTGGGATAGGTAATTTGGTTGCTTTGTGTGTTGTTGGGACCATAGATTGTTTGTGCCAACTATGGTTTGTTCTAATTTTGGTTCTATGTGTTCCATACTGCTCTAGCATCTACCACTCCATTGTTTGCAACGTTCTTGTTTTTAGCCCAGATTTTGGGTTTCTCATTTGAACTAGAGGGATTGTCTTTTGAGCTATTTATCTTTAAGGTTTCTCTTGCTATGAGGGATCTCTCAATATGTAATGGGCCATTTGCACTCACTCACTTTGTGTCTCCATCTCTTTAGGTAGGAGGTGAAGGACTATCCTAGGTTTTGTTTGATTGTGGATAAACTCATGATGGTTGTATCTTGTTCTATATTAAACGAGAAGTGGGTCATAAATTTGCTAGATAGCTCATCAAAAGTTATGATTCCAGGTTGTAGATGGGTGAACCACTCCATAGCATGACTTGTAAGGCTATGTGGAAAGAACTCATGAGATAGGCATCATATTTTCTATCCCTCCATACATGATACCGAGAAGTCTCATACATGTTCTACTAGATCTCCTACTCATTTGTACTTTCTTTCAAATCTGGATATCTCAATTTTTTTTGGAAAGGGTAGTGATGTGATGGAACGATCAAATGGGAATGGAAAAATTTATTGTAGAGTGCAGGTCTTCTATTTTCCTATTTGCATATCTTCTATTTGTTGGGTAACAACATCTAGCCTTAGTTCCATCTCTATTTTGGGTACATGTGTTTGCAAAGGCTGCATGTGATAACCTTGTTGTCCTACCAATTTTTGTTCATAGATCAGGTATTGTGAAGGCACGTGACCTTGATAGCCACATGGGATGTAAGAAAGGTTAATTCCTTATGTATAAGGAGGGTTAACTCCTTGTTGTTTGGGTGGAACATATGGAAGTCTTCCCTGATGATGCATTTGTGGGTGACCTTGTTGATAGGATGACTAAAGAAGGGCACTTTGTGGCACACCTTGTTGGGTAGGACTAAATTGAAGGTTACCTTGGTGATGCATTGGAGGGATACCTTGTTGTTGGGATGATTGAATTAGGGTGCTCTATGGCACACACTACTAGGTAGGACTAAAGTGAAGGTTACCCTAATGATGTGTTGGCGGGACACCTTGTTGTTGGGATGACTTATTGAGGGCACTCTATGGCACACCATGTTGGGTAGGACTAAACTGAAGGTTACCTTGATGATACATTGGTGGGACACCTTGTTGTTGGGATGACTGATTGAGGGTGCTCTGTGGCACACCCTATTGGGTAGGACTAAAATGAAGGTAACCCTGATGATGTTTAGGTAGGACACCTTGTTGATAGTATTTTTGGTTTGAAAGGGGACCTTGTGGTCCACCCTGTTGAAGGTACTGAATGTTTAGAGGGGGACCCTGTGTTCCACCCTGTTGATGGTACTGATTGTTCTATGAAAGGTCGATGCTTAATGTGTTTTGAGGTATATATTTCCTAGGAGGTGGATTGTTATTTTGAGGTTTATATTGAGATGACCCCCCTTGGTACATTTGTGCTACTGCTACTTGTTCAACCTAAGTTGGTTTCCTGAACAAGGGGTTCTCTTTGGGTTGATCACTATTTTGTGAGAACACGGGTGGCATATTTGACATCTCTGGAGGTTGGGTTATTTGTCTCACAACTGAGTTGTCCCTTAAGGAAATAAGATTGGGGTCTTTGAGAGATTCTAAATTGAATTCCCCAGGTAATTTAACACTGCTTTGTGCTAACTTGAAGAAATAGGAGTTTGGGTCCTTTCTTAACAACCTATCAATTAGTTTGAGAACCTTGGGGTTTTTAGAATGTTGAAATAGTTCTTCCTCGTTTATCTCTTCTTCACCACTTACCTCCTCTATAACTACTATCTTGGGATCCTGGTTACTTTGTTCCATTAACTCCTTATGTTTGCGACTTATTTCTTCCTTAGTGAAAGTGTATCTGTATGTTGGTCTCTTCTACGGAGTTTCAAGGTAACTTGGCCTATACCCAATGGGCTACTCTCATTATTCATGGAATTTTTCAGTGGGATACTGGTGGTACTTTTGTTGGCTTCCATATTTTTCCTATGTTGTGATCTTGTGGTTGTCATAAACTTGGGTTGCCTGTGGGAGAGTGGTGTACTCACTAGTTGACTCAAATTCTAAAGACTTGATGTTTTCCCTATAGATTATGTAAGATAATAGAAATGTTGGAATAGACCCAGATTCTGATAGTAGTAGAAGGAATACAAGTTCAGATTGTTCCTGGAAGCCCATTTGTAAAATTTATATACCAACCTAGTTCTGGTTTTGTGAAGTGCCCAAAGGTATTTCTTGAGATCTTTTGGACTAAGATGCCTGAATCTGAAATGATGACCTATGGACTTTATCTTAGGGATCTTGACCTTGTGTGATATCATGAAGTGGATATTTATTGCCACATAGGTGGTGGTAATACAGACTCTCTACTACTATGTCAGATTTATCTTCCTCTTCATCTAGGACAATTGATATGGTGCAAAACTAGCGGAGTGTTTCGTTCTTCTGAAAAATGAAGGTTCTCAAGCTGCTTATGATGTTAGTTTGTTCACCTTTGATATATGTGAGACTAGGTTGAAGGATCGGTGCTACAAAATTTGGTTGCTATACTGGGGCAGTTGGTCGCTAGATGGTCATAAAGTTTGATGGTGTTATGGGATAGTTGTTATCAAGCTCAAGACCCTAGGGTTTGATTGTTGTTTTGAATTGATATTACTTCTTGGAAATCAAAATTTTGAAGAACTAAGGTCTATATTCTACTTCCTTGTCTAGAGGATATGTTGCGGGAAAGCTTACTTATACTATCTATGAGTCCCAAGTAACTGTTGATATCATGGACGTCTGAGTGGAGGAATGACCTTAATGGTTTGTTTGATTTTGATTTCAAATAGGTAGGATGAAAATAATGGATGTGGGACTATCTAAACTTCTGTCTTTCCAATTTGTTTTGGTTCGAACAATGATCCTATAAAAAAATTTCTCTCAACTTTTTCTTCATGTTTGAAGTATGGCAAGTGATAAGACAACACTTGGATTGACTCAAAAAGCATGGACTTATGTGACCTTCATGTCTATAAGTTAGCTTGTGAAATCAAAACACCCAAGCCATACCTCCCAAATGTTTACTTTGATTAATGTACCTTGAAATCAAAGCCAAAATGTTCAGAAACCTTTAAGGAAAGATCCTTTCAAAGGGGTGCAAACATAAGGCTTCTTTCACAAGAATTCACTAAATCAAAGGGTTTGTGGTTCAACCATCTCATTCAATGTTTGTTTTGAATGTGTTCTTTATCTTAAACCAATCACAAAATTTTATGTCAATTTTTTTTTAATCTAATGGGTTAAGTTTAACATAAACCCATAATTACAACCCTATCGGATAGCCACCATTCTCTTAGGTAGGCTTGCCTCATGCTCTGAAGAGATAATTTTACATGAAACTTATGGCGTGGTCTTGTAGTTAGGCATGGAAAGTAACTTCTCAAAAGTAAATTCTGACGCACCACTTTCAGAGAATGTTTTTGGATAATAGGGTGGCCTCTAAAACAATTTGGTTCTTAGTCATAACTGTGAATGCAGAAATATGACACTCACTCGCTGGCCACTTAAGGCTCTTTAACCGTTCTCGTTCCACTTAAGGTATGGGATTAGGTGCAGTCTATTGTCAACACAACTTGAAGCTACTTTCTTATGATTTCACAACCTTTAATATAGCTCACCAGTAAACATGCTTTGAGACCTTGCAATGAGTTCTCCAGCATGGGATGTGTCTCAAAGAAAGCCCCCTCTCTAAGGTAAAATTTGGAAAATAAAATGAAAAGATCAAAAATATTTTTTGCTCACCCAAGATCGCCAAAAGGTGTGAGGGGAGAAAATAAAACACTTTAGATTTCCAATCACTATATGCACAAAAAACACTTCATTGAAAATTGATTCATTTTAAACACCACGAGTGATGTTATTCCCAAAAAATTGTTAGTAAAGAAAAACAAAATTCTTTTTAAATTGCACCAATACAAAGTGTTCAAGACATCAAGCATTTAAGATAGCAATGGTGAAAAATCATAAAGAAATATTTGTTCATTTTTATGAGCTCCAATAGAAGTGTTTCTAATAAAACCTCATCCTATCTTGGTCAACAAATGTAAAATGTGTGTGCATCAACAAAATGGAAAACTTTTTTCGCCCCTTTTTTTATGCACCAAAATTTAAAGGTTCCTACTTATGAAAACATGAATTGTGTTATTTTTTAGAGCCCAAAATTGAAGTGTTTTTTTTCTTTTTATGAGCACCAAATGAAAGTTCCTAACTTAGAAAGCTTAAAATAGGATCATTTTAACAACACCAAAATCAAATGATTTTTTGTTGTTCATTTTTAGTGCACCAAATGAAAGTTCCTAACTTAGAAAAGCTTAAAATATTTTTCAATTTTTAATAGCACCAAAACTAAATGTGAGTTTTTTGTTTGTCCATTTTAGAGAACCAAACAAAATTTCCTAACTTAGAAAGCTTTGGAATTTTTTTATTTTAACAACACCAAAATCAGATGTGAGTTTGTTGTTATTCATTTTATTGCACCAAATGAATTTTTTTCCAAGTTAATAAAAAAAACATTTGTGGATCAAAAAATCTTGTACCGATTGTCTTCCCTGTAACAAAGGTGTTAGTTGTTTTCATAAAAAAATGTGCCATAAATCCTACAAGATCTTCCCAAGAGATGGTAGAAATTTTCCAAACACAACACACAATCAAATGTTAGGGTTAGACAATTGATTAAGCATAAAAAACCCTACAACCTAGACCAAATTGTGAGGTAAGTTAACTTTAAGTGCACCAATAAAAACTTTAAATGCATAAAAATTGAAAACCACCTACACCATTGCAAAGATCATAAAATTCTACCCCATTGAAAAAAAGCAATGAAAAATACTTCCGTATGACCAAGATATGGTCATTTAAAGATAGGGTAAACAAAGGTCCTGATTGCCAATCAATAGTGCCCCTGTCAGAAGCAAATGTAAGTTTCTTATAGAAAAAGTGCCCTTCCCATGGCAAACATGACCTTCTTAGAGAAAAGGCGATCTTCTTATAGAAAAGGCGAGTTTTTGGGCCTAGGAAGGGCAAATTTATTCTATGCAATGGCATGGAATGCCTTTCAAAATCCCTCTGGAGCCCTGTAGCTTCAATTCACGAAAAACATTAGTATTGAGGACGATTGGTCCCATTGGGCATTCCAGAATGTGTGAGGGGGATAAAGGATGTTAGATTTGAATTCAAGATGAACAAGAATGAAATTTGACAAAGGAATCTAATCTATAGTCAAATGCACAAATCTAAAATCTAAAACTCCTACACATACGAGATTAAGCTATACTATTGCAAACATAATAAGGAACCTACTGATTACCAAATGAAATGAAAGAAAAATATAGTTTCACCATCCCATAGTGGAGTGTATTTTCTTGATGTTGGATTGCTCTTATCACAACGAAGCCTCCAAAGTTTGTGTGCAAAGTGTGGATGAATTCTTGGTTGATCGAAGGAAAGAATGAAGCTCTCTCAAGGATGATCTCGAAAACACTTCATTGCATAAGGTATGTTGATTCTCTGATCCTTTTTTTGTGAGGAGAGAGGTTTATTATATAGGAAATGAGATTTGAAATGGATGATCAGGTTCATGTTAGAGAGAATCTAGATCAATGGTCAAAATTTGTTGAGAGGATTTAGAAATGAGAAGATTGTGCAAAGTTGATTACATAATTTGGGTGATTGAAGAATAGATTGGCTAGTCAGGGTTTAGATTGATTAGTCAAGATTTGATTGATAATTCAGGGTCTAGTTAGGAATTAGATGGTTGAGTTAACAACCCATAATTTTCTCAATCAGAAAGTGGGTGAGGAATATGAATTAATTTATTTAATTAATTAATTCCTTTTTGTGTTTTATTTTTGATAATTAATTTGAATAGTTTGATTTGATTATTCAAATTTTTGAGGGAAAGTATCTTAATTAAATTATTATGATTTAATAATTTAATCGACTTAGGGAAATAAGATGATTTAGCAACGTAATTAAATATTTGGTGTTATTTAATTAATTAGGATGAAATAAGGTGGGACTAGGACTTCATTAAATAAATGTAATTTATTTAATTAGTCAAAATGATGAAACATGAATTAATCAAATAATGTTGTATTATTCAATTAATAGAGTAATTTAGTGTTTTATATGTTATGTGATGTCATGGGATGATTTTGGGATGATTCGAGATGTTCCAGGATGTTTGGAGATGTTTCGAGACATTATGGGCTGATTCTGAGATGCTTCAAGACATTATGGGTTGATTCTGAGATGTTTCGAGACGTTCAAAGTTGTGATAGGTGTTAAGTAAATTTTACATGTCTACATATGTATCACATTTTATTTCAACTGAATCATTCTTAAACTATTGCTCTTGATGCCTTACCTAATCAAAATCAAAGATTAGCTCTAACTATACCATTCATCTAGGAATAGTATTGGATTTCAATTTTACTATCCCTTCCAAGTCTAGCTCAGCCTCTTCGGGCTTTGCCTCATTGTAATGAAATAACTTGCACAATAGAATAATATGATAGAAAATATGCTACAAATAATAAATAATAACTGAGAACAAAAGGCCACTTCTAGGGGGAAACCTCCAAATATCTCTAAGGAGAACACAATTCACAATATGATGATGAAATAAGACTCACAACCTCCTATATATACTTATTTATGCCTAGGATACCACCCATGTTGACTTAGATAACCCTATATAAGTCTTAGGCTGACCTAATCAACTAAATAACAATACAATAATGATAATATGACTTAGGAGTTAAGATAGCCACAAGCCGACTATTCATAACCTAATGTAATCTAATATTAAGGGCATAGCATGCCCCCTCTTTAGATAAGAATTGTCTTCAATGCTAGACAATTTTGGATGCTTTTAAATGAACTCCTCATCCTCCCATGTGGAATCTTCAATTGGTAAATTCTTCCATTGGATGAGATACTAAGTGAGTATTCTGGTCCTTAGCTTCCTTGTGTGTTTCTAAAGAATACATTCTAGTTCTAATATGATTCCTCCTTCTTTATCAAGCTCTGGTAATATTGTCTAAGTATGAATATTATTCCCAATTACCTTCTTCAAACAAGAAACATGAAAAAATGGGTGTACCTTTGTTGTTGATGGCAATTGAAGCTTGTAAGAAACACTACCTATCTTCTGCATGATTTGATATGGGCCATAATATTTTGGAGATTGATGGGCTTGATCATCAGTGCTTTTTCAAGTACTTTTCATAAGCTTTCAGAAACTTATTATATGTTTCCTAAGTATATTTCAGATAGGAAATTCCATAATATTCTATCATATTATAACATACCTTGCAACTTGAATCTAGTGTGAAGAATATAAAATATGGTGATATTTGTAGCAATTGCATGATTTAAATGTGATAATTTATGAATGTAAATAGAATTATGTGATTTAATTATGAAGGTTAGTTGTATATGTATGTTGTATGAATTAACCTCTTTGCATCTCAACACAAGGTAACAAGAACAAAGTATTTGTAGCAAGGACCGAAGCAGTGAAAAAAAGGATCATTGAAGTACAAACCACCTAAGGTGTAGGAAGTCATGGAGTTGGATGTGAACCATCATGGAGGAATAAATAATGAAGGAAGATACTTGTTCTAGAACTCTGAATGGTTGCCTATGTGTTTCACATGCAAGTTGTTTCATTTAAGATCTTTGTTGAATAGGTCTTCCTTCCTTTTTCAGTTAGAATAAATAATCCAATATTAATTTCATATCCTCGTATCTAGGGGTGAGATTAATGGTTGCAATTAGTTAGTAGTTTTAATAAGTCTCTCCCCTTTTTGTATAAAGTTAGGGGATGAGTTCATAGCTAAGTTAGTTGGTTGTTATGAGTTGTCAAGCAATTAGTTGTTTTCTAGTTTTTATCCAAAAACATGATGTTAAGATGTCATTATTGAATACAATCTAAAGAAGGATTATATTTGATATATGATGTTGTGTACTGAATGGAGTTATATGTTACATGGATGCGTAAAATTCTAAGTTAGATCCAGTTCTTAGTTAAGTGGGATAGTCCCTTGAGCTGGCCACTTGAGGTACTGCCTTTCACTTCATTTACTTATTCATTTATTTATGCATTCCTTTTAATAATGTTTTTATTGTTTCATACATACATTTCAACTAAAGTAGAGTAGTTCTTATGGTTGATTATATTATGTATTGTTCATGAACAATTGCATAAATAGTGAATCTTAGCACTCCAGAGGTTAGATTTAATTTCCTTGTTATTTTGAATAAGTGTAGATTGATTTTGTACTTACTTATTACTAGCAATCACCTACAACCAATGCTGAAGGTACCCATAGACATTAGGTTATGTATTACTTTTACTATTTTTGCAATTTTGTAAGTTTACAGCAAAGTAGAATAGTTGAAGGAGTTTGCATAGGATAATTTAGGTATACATGAGTTTGTGAAGGCACATATTATGCAGTACCATCATAAGCTTATGCGCCTTGGTTGAAGATTTAATTTAGTCTTAACAATGTGAAGTAGAGTATTCAACTAATTAACCCTCTGAATTGAGTAGATTTTACCATGTTTACAAACATATTAGTTAGACTCTACATTTTTTTCATCATTTTCAAGGATGGTGTTATCTTCACAGACTTGTTTTTACAAGTTTTCATAGTTAATTTTTCTTTTAAGTATTAGGACTGTTAGACACCACTTTTTCAACACCAAGCTACTAACATTGAGCAGGCCCACTGAATTTAAAGTCATATTTTATGTATGCAGAGGTAGAGAGATCCCTTGGGTAGTTTCCTTCCCTCTACATGCCAGGAAGCTATTGCAAAAATTGGTGAACCTAGTACTTAGAGTGAAGATACCACTGAAGAAGAAATTTCCTTTTCACCAACTACTAGCGCACATACAAAAGGAACATATCACACCATGGGTGATGTGGATGATGATGATACCCAACCAACATTTTGGTTTCCTATTACTGACTAGCTAAGGGCTACAATATTGAAAACCATCCCTCCTTCGGCCTTGCAAGTCTTCTATGGGTTAATAAATATAGACCTAGATACATTCCTCATTGAATTTGATGTCTTATGCAAAAGTTATGATTATACTTCTAATGCACATAGGTTGAAGCTTTTTCCTACCACTTTCAAGTATGCAGCTTTGAGATGGTTTATGGGATTAGGTAAGGATGTTGTTCCTAATTGGGACACCATGAAGACACTATTCTTGGAGAAGTATTAGGACTACTGTAGAGGACCCGACAGAAGGAAGGATGATATATTTTGAATGTCACAAAAAGATGGTGAGCCTTTAGAGGATTATGTTGAAAGATTTCAATTTTCTCTAAAGAAAAACCACTAGAACAAGTTGTCAAAAGAGTCTCTCAAGCTAGTATTTTTGAGAGGGGTTATTAGATATTGCATGGATGCCCTCAATATTATTTGTGGAGGAGACATCTCTCAAATGACATTTGAATTTTTTTGCAAAATTTACATAAATTATTCAAGGAATTTTACAAAGAGGTTAAGAGATAATAGAACATCAATTCTTGGTAAATCATCTGTTGGGGTTTCAAAAGTTGAGTTGATCAATCTCTTATCCAACATGAAAGATGATATAAATAGTCATTTGGAAACACATCTGGATACTCTCCAAATCAAGAATAAGCAGGAGGAAGCAAAGTCTATGCTTACTGAGTATTGTCCAAGCTGCAGGCAAATAAAATCAAATTGTAAATGTAAAAGAGTGGCCAACATACAGCAAGAAAAAGTTGAGAAGCCTGACTTTCAACCCATTGAAGGAGATGATGGATAAATCTTTTATATAGCATAAAGGACGCCATGTCAATAGAGACAAGGTATGCTACAAGACCCATTATTCTTAATTCATCTTTCCCTATTGGCAACCAAAACTTTTCTTCTTGGAACTCTCAGCCCTGGAAAGTAAATCAAAACTAGTGGAAAAATCCCCAATGGCCAAATCCTCAACCTAGTTGGAACCAACAACCAATCATTGGCCACAAAAAAACTTTCAAGGTTCCAATTACAATCCACAATGGTTGAACCATCATAATCAATGGCAACCTCAATGGAAGAAAGGCCAAGAATGGAAGCAATAAAATATGAACCATCAGCAACCCATGCTCCCTCCTCTACAACAACAAAACGCACTAATTCCACCATCAAATCCTGCATCCCAGCCACCCAAGCAGCAAATACCTTCCCAACTTGCACCTAACCCTAACACTAAGCTTGTTTAGCATTCTTATACTAATGAAGCTATGCAATACCCCATTTATGGGGTAGAGATGAGTGATGTCCACCTCAAATAAGGAAAACAACTTTCTAGGCCTTCATCCCCCAAAATTACAAAAATAGAGGATGAGGAACCTACAATTGAGGCTTTAGATAAACCATATTTGGATCCTAAGAAAAATTAGGTACATCAAACTACCTCAAATCCCAAGCCACCTTTTCCTGAATGCCTAGGTCTACAAAAGCATCACACACAAGCTGAGACAAACCTTTTAGGGTATTTGAAAGAGGTTAATATCAAAATACCACTTATCCAAGTTATAAAAGATATTACCATATATACCAAGATAGTAAGGGATCTCTTTTTTTAATAAACTAGAAAAAAAAAGGATTGATCCATAAATAGTTCATGTTTTAGTGAATCTTACAGATATCATGTTGGGGTACATTACAATCCCTAAGTATACTAATCCTGGTAGTCTAGTTGTGGATGTTAAGATCAATGGGACCCTCATTAAAAACACTTTGATAAACTTGGGGGAAACCATAAATTTCATGACAAAAGAAATAATGCAATTCCTTCAGTTGATCAAAATTAGGCCCACATAGATTGTCTTGCAATTAGTTGATCGGTCTACAGTTAAACATGAGGGGATTATTGAATACCTAGTTATTGCATTAGATTCATGGGAATACCCTGTAGACTTTATAGTATTGCAACCCAAAGTTAACCTTGTAGGGTACCCACTCATCCTAGGGAGGCCTTGGTTGGAAACAAACGATGCATTTATAGGCTACAAATCTGATAAAATGATAATATGCAATAGGACAATTTAAAAAACTTGCCTCTTTATCCATCTGCCCAACCATATGCAAATCTGGAGCACACCATTTGGCCCAATTTGGGTGAGGAGGAGGAAGATAGTTGTTTTCTTTAAACATTGATGACTATTGAGCGCAACCCCTTATTGAATGACTAGGATGAAGATGAGCTCATTGCTCATATAATCCAAAATGACTGTGGTAGGAACCCACAACAACAGGATTATCTTATATGCCTACAAGACCTCTTGAAAAGTAATGTACCTACTTATTCTACAGAAAAGATATCACAGTTATTTCATTCATTACTCCCTCAACAATGTTTACCCATTATACCAAGCCTTGATTTCTCATCAGTTCAAGAGTTATCAAAGGAATTGGAAATTATACCATGGAGGATGTTAAATATTAATAATTCCTTAACCGAGGAGCAATAGAATTCTCTAAAATCAGTGTGCATGAACACTCAACTGCATATGCATGGGATTATCATGATATGAGAGGAATTGATCCCGATCTATGCATGCACAAGATTTATATTAATGATGGTTGTAGACCTATCAAGCAGCCATAGAGATGTATGAATCCAGCTCTAAGAGATATAGTGAAAGTTGAATTAAAAAAGCTTTTATATGCAGGTTTTATATACCCTATATCAGATATTTAATGGGTTTCACCATTGGTAATAGTCCCCAAGAAAGGTGGGAAATGGAGAGTCTATGTTGATTACAAGGAATTAAATACTGCCACAAGGAAAGATCACTTCCCACTGCCATTTATTGACCAAATTCTAGATTCTTTGTCAAGGAAGACATATTTTTCATTTCTTGATGGTTTTAGTGGTTATAACTAGATCAAGATAATAATAGAAGATCAAGATAAGACCATATTTACCTAACCCTAGGGAACCTATAAATATTTTTTTTTACCTTTTGGCTTGTGCAATGCTCCAACTACCTTTCAAAGAGCAGTACTCAACCTATTTTCTAATTTCGCACACAACTACATGGAGATATACATGGATGATTTCACCACTTATGGTGAAAGTTACGAGGAAGCTCTTAGTAACCTAAAGAAAGTGTTAAAAAGATGTAAGGAACACAATCTATTCCTCAACAATTTAAAGTTTTTCATGATGATGACACAAGGCATTGTGTTAGGACACTTTATATCCAGTGAAGGAATACAGGTTTATCCAAAGAAGATTGAAATTATATCTACCCTACTTGTACCATAGAAACAAAAATATGTAAGAAGCTTCCTTGGACATGTAGGTTACTCTAGGTGATTCATCCAAGATTACAGTAAAAAATTTGCACCTCTATTTATTTTGTTGACAAAGGATAGTAAGTTTGATTGGGTTGAAGGTTTTCAGAGTTCATTCTTTAACTCATGCACCAGTTCTAAGAGGTC